>PITA01004160.1:0-38805 GCA_004023965.1 Spilogale gracilis | reverse complement strand
CCCAGGTGCCCCCACACACATTCTTCACATCAGGGGTTCCGGTGAACGGGCTGAGAACCTAGTCCCTCCCACATTGTGTGGGTTGCAAAAGCCAACCTTGGGTGCACCTCTCCCCCCACCACGCCTCTGCAGCTCCCCGACCCTCAGGTGAAGCACTTCGCTGCTTCATTGTGGATCTTATCTCCCCAGTTCCCCTAGTAGAGGGGAGGGATGGGTGGGAAGAGAATACAGTTCCTCGGACTCTCTTCCGGGCCCTACAGGTGTTCCAGATGTCATCCAGGTGTCATTGGGCTCCTCCCTCCTCAAGTTTGGGAAATGCCTGGCTAAGGTGCCTCCAAGCCCTCACTCCACCTTTAAAAAATCCTAAGCCCCTCCTACGATTTCCACAAGATTACCCTCCTCTGACTCTTAACTCCTAGTTCCACTGAATTTGTTCATTTTACCTCTGGGATATTCCTGTTCTGTGCCCCAGAGCCCAAATTCTTCCTGTTATATAATTCAACAAAACCCCCCAAATCATACAGGAGACCTTGTTAACTGCGGACTTGACTGAAAATGTACAGGAGGGGGAGTTTGAACCACAACAGATGCAGACCCAGATAATAGCCAGGACACCCAGTTAAATTTGAACTTTAGATGATCAAGAAATTTTTATTGTGTGTCCCCATGTTTTAAAAAAACGGAATCTAGCAACTCTAACAAAAGGAACACGAGGCATTCTGTTCTTGGCCTTCCCCTCACCGGGATTTCTCATGGTTGGTGTCACCTCTGGTCCCCTGCTCCCACCATGTTGCTGGCTTCCTGCTCTCTCCCACTGTCCCCCCCACCCCCCACTAACTTGTCCTACTCCAGCTTAGCTTGTGTATCCAAAACCATCCTGGCTCTAGCCACAACAAAGAACCCTCTCACTCACCCATATCTGCTCCCCTGTGAAGGTAGTTCTCCCCACTTACATAAGTATCATATGATGACACCCTTAGAGGTGGGCCACCATGATGACAGCAAGGCCTTGCCTTCTGCTCAAGATGGTTGCAGAATCTGTCCACCAAGTAAGCAGTGGTGAGCTATGTGTATATGGGGATAGGGAGTAGGGGATGAGTAAGGAAGCCATATTGGGTGAGAAGGGGGGCAGGGAGCTAGTCTGAAGCTTGCCGTTATAATGGGCCATGATGAAGGGCATAGGACCCTTCCTCCTAGTTTTACCCTGGCACCCTATATACCCTGCTAAGGAGGTTGATGAGGACATATCAGGGTAGTGGGCGCAGGGATGGGAAAGGAAGATTGGATTAGGATTCAGAAGCTAAAATGGAGGATTGAATGACTCATTAGATGTAGGAATAATACTGTCAGAGGGGGGACAATAAATTTCTGTAGCAGGAAATTGGGTAGATAGTGGTGTCATTAACAGAAGAAACGTGGTAGAAGGTTTGGGAACTTTGGTCATTCTGCTTTTGAGATGATGCTGATAATTGCCAATATAATTTCAGAGCCCAGGACCGGGGAAGGGCTAGGGATGGACAAGGCAATCCTTGGGGAGGTGTAACTGGAGTGTAACTGGAGAAAGGAAGAGTTGGCCTAGGACAGATTCCTCAAGGAGCTCGCAAAGGCAGAAGCGCTGGGGAACTGTGAGAAGGAGCAGCCAGAGGCAGGAGGAGAACCGGGGGAGTCTGATGTCCCTGGAGTCAAGGGAGGGGTGGTTGGTGGGGTCAAAGGTTGCCATGGATTGGGGAATGGACATAGCACCTCACTGTGGGCACGGAGGCAGGTGCAGAGGGCAGAGGGGGACAGGGCCCTATCATAGGGGGCTGAAGAATAAGTAGGAGACAATGGCCACTAAGTGCAGGTGATCTTTTTAAAGAAAAGGCAAGAAGGCTCAGTAGGCAAGAGCGTGGGCTCAGAGAGCTGCCTCCACGGCTCACCAGCTGAGCGGCCTCCAAGCAAACTTCAACCTCTCTGAGCCTTGTTTCTTCATGTGCCACAGCCCCGGGGGAAGGAGGATAAACGGGGCCACCTCGTAAGATTGTGGTGACCTTTAAATGAGGGGGTGCAAGTAACAAAACGGTGGAGAACAGCTCAGAACTTAACTCTCAGCTTCTGCGGCTGCAAACCTAATCTCTACAAATTACCTTTTAAGAACGTTCCTTCTGCAGGCAGGATCCTGTGCGAAGTCCCTGTGAGTTGGCATCTACTTCTCCCCCCATCCTCGGTGAGTGCCTTTTGCAACCTTGAACCTGGGGAGCTCCTTCAGACCTCAGGGCGCATCCCCAAGGAGTTTCCCCTGCGTGGGAGGCTCTTTCCCCCCACCTGTCTCCTGGCTGGCTCCTCATCCACTCGTCAGCTAATGGGAGCGCAAACGTCACTTCCTGAAGCCTCCTTCGACCCCTGACCTGAGTTAGGCTCCGGGTGCTCTCTTCCAGCGCCCGACACAGTTCCAGGCACACAGTGAATTTTTGTCTATGTGAAGAAATGGGGAATTGATATTAGCAACTGACCGTGTGAACTTGGACTGGTCACTTGACCTCCCTGGGCTTCAGAGCTTCGCAATCCTTAGTCTGAAAGGGGGACGAGACGTCTTTGAACTCTGGCCATCTTTGCCTCTAACTCTACCGTCTACATGGATTCCCTGGGCAATGCATGTGGGAAGTAGGGGGTGAGAGGAGGCTGGGGGCCGTGGTGGAGGAGTGAGGCATCTACCCTGAGGCGCACTCACCCACAGGACCTACATCACCCAGTTGTGACCTGATGGACAGGAGCCGGATGGTCAGAGTCAAAACCATGCCTGGCACTTTGAATACTTGGGTTTCAATTCAGTGAGTCATGAGTCTGACATTGTTAGACCAATAGTCAGTCTACTTCTGGAGAATAAATAAGAGCTCTTCATGGCCACGTGAACAGGCTCAGTGTGTACACAAGCCACACCCCCCCACACACACACACTCCAAAAGCATATTTGCAATTACAAATACAAACACAAATGCGCAGAGACCTCTGAGCTCACACCGTCAATGCCCCAAGAAGGCCATCCCCATGCCCCTGTGCCCAGGAGCACTCTGCCACCCTCTGAGTCTCCAGGGCATTCTCTCCTCTCGCCCTCTGGGTCCGCCCCGCCCCCACACACCCGCAAGGCTGTGCACCTGGGCCCCGGGGAGTCATACCTTCCCCCGGAGGTGGAAAACAGGGCTCAGGATGGGAGAATAATTTAAAGGGTTTCCAGGTGCACAGCTATTTGCATCTCCGCATCCAAGGAGCTAAAAACAACCTCGGCTCGGTCACTAGAAATGTGGGCTTGTGCAGCTGCAGCTCTCAGGAGAACCAGGACCAAGTGACGTGGGCATCCGAGGGCCACCTGACCTGGGCAGCTTCAGCGATCGCAGAAGGGCTCCCTAGTGATGTCACCCCTCACAACAACCGAGCAGGAAGTATTTTTAGGTGGGAAACTGAGAACTTAGACATGTAAAGTGAGTTGATCCCAGGCGTGCAGACCTAGGCAGGTGCAGCCTTGACCCTGGCCTCCCCCAGGCTTCTGGCCTCAAGGTCACTCCCTCTACGCCCCCCAACCAGCTCCACTGCTTGCCCTTGACCCCGCCCTGCCCCCAGGGTCTCCACATTCAGGCTCACCTCCCTCAAACTCGGCCCTCTGGGGCCCTGGCCTGAGCAGAGAGGGGAGGAGAGGACAGTGAGGTTTCTAAAAACTCCTGAAAGGTCATCTTTCAGGCCTGACTGGTGGGGACGCTCCAGGGGCAGAGGTCTCTGGAGGAAAGCAAATGTGAGTCAGAAGACAGAGACCAGCAGTCACGTCTGCATCCTGGCTGCCGGGGCATGGAAACGGTCACGTGGTGACTGATTCTCGAAAGCTGACAACGTAACATCTTTCTGAAGTGTAATGCCTGGTCGACAGTTTCCTCAGCCTGAAAACATCTCCCCTGCCCCTGCTCTTTTTCTCTAACACACACACACACACACACACACACACACACACACACACTGGGGTTGCAGAAGGAGTTTTTAGCTGAAAGGAGCTCAGGGCTCATGGAGCCGTATTTCCCAAAGTACCTACAGTCAAGAATCACCCGAGGTACCTGTTTATTTTTATTTATTTATTTTTAAAGATTTTATTTATTTGACAGAGAGAGGGATCACAGCAGGCAGAGAGGCAGGCAGAGAGAGAGGAGGAAGCAGGCTCCACGCCGAGCAGAGAGCCCTTTGCAGGCCTCAATCCCAGGACCCTGAAATCATGACCTGAGCTGAAGGCAGAGGCTTTAACCCACTGAGCCACCCAGACGCCCCCGCGGTACCTGTTTAAATGACAGATTCCAACCTCGGCCACATTCCGGGTCTTAGGAGCCAGAATCTCTAAGAGAAGGGCTAGGGAGGCTGGGTGTTCCACGAGGTTCCCGAGAGATTTTTATCACCAGGTTTAGAAACGACCAGACCAACATCATTTTATAAGCCACGTTTTAGTGATCTAGGAGGGCCCCGTGAGCTGCCCCAGGGTCATCCAACAAGTTGTTAGCTGGACAGGCTTGTGAATTCCCGAGGGCGGTCCTGACCACCTGCGGGAGGAAGGACCCAAGGACCTCAGAGTTACTGAGCACCTGTCATACATGAGGGTCTGCGCTCAATAACTCGGCCATGACAGCAAAGGGAACCTTGATAGCAAAGGGTTGACTGCTGGGGTCTGTGCGTCTGTCTTACCCACGGACGCCACTCACTCCTTGGCCATGCTTGCTGGGAAGTGTGCCCCCCCCCATGGAAGAGGCTTGGAAAGGGGTCCCCAGGAGCCGGCTGCTTCCTGGGGCCCCGGAGTTGTGAGAGGCGGGTCAGGCACAAGTCCACTTGGAATCTCTGCCCCGTATTAGCTCTGAGAGACGCTTCACCCCTTCTTATGTCATCGGAGACTCACGACAGCCTTGTAGTGGAGGCAGTTTCTCTTTTAAAGATGTAGAAGCGGGAGCTCAGTGAGGTGAGCTAACCCGCCCTGATCAGGGCAGTCGGCCCCGCTGCAGAGAATCCCGGCTGCCCCACACCACAGCCTGCACACTTCCCGCTTCTGGGCGCCAGAGGTGGGGGTGCTCGGAGGCTCCTCCGGGGCCCAGACGCCCCCACTGCCCCAGTTGTGCCTTTGCCCCACCCCCCGCACCCCCGTGCTGCCTGTCCCCCAACCTGTGCGGGCCCCCAGTCCCCTTCTGATCCTCACCGGCTCCCGTGTTCTGCAGCCAGGCTCGGCACACTGTCTGCAAAGGGCCGGACTCTGTGACCGTTCAGGGCTTTGCAGGCCAGACGGACGCCGTCACTAAACTTGGCCGATGTCATGTGGAAGGAACCGCAGACGTGTGAATGAGCGTGGCTCAGTAAAACGATTTCATGAGTTTGCCCATCCCTGTTCTAAAAGAAAGCTAGGACTGTGCATTCGAGCAGATTTTTATTTGTTTGCTCTGTATGAGAGGGAACATGTGTCTGCACGGGAAGGCCCGTGGAAGAACCTCTTTCAGTCCGAGCCCTGAGAAGCTCATACTGGAGAAGACAGGAGGTACGGTTTGTTTGCTCATGCACACATTCATTCATTCATTCATTCATTCATTCATTCATTCATCCATTCATTCACCGAGTGTCCTTGGAGCCATGGCACGTGGCTGGCACGTGCTGAGCCTAGGCGACACAGACAAGTTCTTCCCCTTGCAGCACTTGGAACGCAGTTGAACCTGGGCTCCCTATGTGGTGAGGGAGAGCTGGGGGTGTAAGACGCAGGGGCACGACGGGGCTGGGAGCTGGGGAAGACTTCCAGGAGAAGTGACCGCCAAGCCACGACCTGAAGTATGGCAAGGAATGACCCAGGTGACGATGGCAGGGACATGAGGAGAAAAGCCTCCAGTGACAGGATTTTAAAGGTGCTTTGTAGGGAACATGTGCATGGCTGAACTGACCCTCTGGGGGGAAGCGGGATTCTCTCAGACAACGTCAATATTCAGTTTTCCCGTGGGTTGGGGTCTGGCTGCTTGCTGATTCTCGGCCGTGATCCAAACGGCCCAGTCTCTGTCCTGGGAGAAGGACGGCGTGAAGCTGATGTTTCGTGTTAGTTGGTGAATTGACACAGTTGTGGGCAAAACCGTGTTTTGTGAAACAAGACCGTGTTTCTTCAGTTTTCCCTCTGAGCAGGGCCTTTCCCATCCATCCAAAACATCCAGACCACAAACTCTGCTGAAGAGAATGTTATTCTAAAGGCAAATGCTTAAAAGTTGACATTCGTAGTGTATTCTTCATTTAAAATATAAAATAATTTCCTGCCTTTAAAAAAAATGAAAAATCATACCTAGTAATTAATTCCTTGTTCCTGGGGCCCAAAAGACTCATTTAAGCTTTTTAAGGAAAATTCAAGAAATGCCAACTATATGAGTAAGTTAAGTGGATATTTGATTCAGATAGTAATTTTATGTTTACTTTTGAGTACACTTCCCAGAACTCAGATAGTTTTAGGGGTGTCCGTACCACTGCCTTGATAAAGCTGCAAGTAAAGGAGTTGCTGAATTGCATTGATCACCACATGCAGATGACCTCTTTCCCCAGTTGGACTCTCATGGCTGGACAACGGAAGCCAAGCCCTCCAGGCAGGAGCTTGCCACAAGCTCGGGGACGATGACGAAGATGATAGGGCAGCGGGGACAGCACAGGTGTGAATGAAGCTAATACACTGCCTATCCCCCTTGCTCCTGGGTCCCGGGCTCCCTGCTGGTGACGTGCCATCCCCCGGAAGGGTGCTCTTGGGCAAGTGTCCCCCAGGCAGCTGCTGTTCACATCGCCCCTGAGCCTTGAGATACACACTCTGGGAACAGAGGAGGCCGCTGAGGGCTTTGGGTCCCAGCCCAGAGCACAGTCTCTGGGGAAGCTGAGCTTTACCGGTGAGAACGGCTGAACAGAAGACTGGAGCATCTCGGTGAGGAGTTCCCAAACAGTCACACATCCAGCAGCTTTCCTGAAAGACAAAGCAACGGGGCCATTTCCAAGGGAGGACGGGAGACGGCAGGCATCCAGGCGAGGCAGTGCCCGCTGGCGTCCAGAACGACAGGAAGCCAGGGGCTCAGGGTCCTGTCATGAAGAGGAGGAAAGCTCGCCGTGCTGGGGCTGAATCCTGACACGGGGGGACCCTGATCAGAGCGCCCATGTTGACCGTGATTCTGAGGGCACGCCTGGGTTTTCTTGGTTTCCTGAGCAGAAGAGCATCTTGTTCTCAAAATTATGCAACCGCTGACCCACCTGGGAGGCAGGAAGGAAGGGGCCCCTCATCCTCCAGGTGTTTATTTCCTCCCCAGTTAGAGGTTTCTAGAGTTCAAGAACTTTTGGTCATGCTTTATTTATCGAAGTTCATGCAGAAGCCAGCCTGGGCACATACCCACCGTATGTGAGCACCATTTCTGGTCGCACGCAGTCGCTGCCGGGACAGCTTTGCTGAGGCAGTCTCTAGGCCACCTCTGGTCCGACAAGAGGCTGTGATCGATTACAATGACCACCCCGGGCGTGCCATAGACTTACAAGCTTTACGACTTAGCCGGCTTTTCCCTGCTCCCCGGTCTCACACGTGCAGTGTTCTGTGTACCAATAAATGTTTGCTGAATTAAATTGAATTCACCTAGATTGCGTGGCAGGCAGAATCCACACTCTTTTTGAGGGCTCAGCAGGTATAAAAGGGCAATTGCCTTGTGAGGTATCCCGGAGAAATCTGGAAAGCAGGAAATGGGGGAGGGGAGGTCGAGGCTTTCATTCATTCAGTCACTGTTTAGTGTCTGCTGTGGGCTGAGCAGGGAGCTGTGAGCTGGGGATGCCCTGTGCGGGCTGAACCTCGGGACACAAAGGGAGCTTCCGTCTCCGCTGAGGAAAAGGGCTACCAAGATGCCTCCCCATTTAGAGGAGTCAGAGAAATCCTGCTACGAGTCAGAAGCCTGCTTCCCAGGTGAGGAAACCCTCAGCAAGAGGCCTTCTGGTCCAGCCCTTCCCAGAAATCTTTCCCGTGGGCTGCTGGCCCTGAGAGGTGTCCCTTCTTCTCCCCACGGCGCTTGATGGCTCTCGGTTCTCGCTGGGGAGGCTCGCAACTTCAGGTGGCTTCAGTAAACTTCAGTCAACTCTTCTGTTCCTGCCTCTGCGCCCTGGTCGAAGACTTGAAGATAAAGAAGGCGGAAGGCCCCCTGGCTTGAAATCTACCAACTCGTCCGCTCTCCCAGCCTCTCCCTGAGCTCCGTGGGCAGGTCTGGTTTCACTGGTCCCAACACGTGCAGTGCCTAGATAAGAATTTCCAGAGAACCTGACCAGCAAGAGTTTCGTTACGAATTGGGTAAGTCACGATGTGTGCTTCCTTGTGATTGGTTCCTAAGAACTCAGAATTGCCCACTTTGTGCACTTTTCAATGGTCAAATAAATGGTTTGAAATCACAGAGAAAGATAATATTGCCAGTCACATAGACCTTTTTCTAAAAAAAACCTCTTTATTTAAATTCAGTTTAGTTAACATATACTGTGTTATTAGTTTCAGGGGTAGAATTTAGTGATTCATCATTTGCATACAACACCCGGTGCTCCTTCAATCAAGTGCCCTCCTTAACACCCAACATCCAGCTCCCCCATCCCCCCACCACTCCTCCAGCAGCCCTCAGTTTGTTTCCCAGAGTTCAGTGTCGCTTATGGTTTGTCTTCCCCTCTGTTTTCATCTTATTTTATTTTTCCTTCCCTTCCCCTATGTTCATCTGTTTTGTTTCTGAAATTCCACATATCTCAACTTTTTTTGCAGAGCTGGAACAAATAATCCTAAAATTTGTTTGGAACCAGAGAAGACCCCAAATAGCCAAAGCTGGAGGGTTCGCAATTCCGGACTTTAAGCTCTATTACAAAGCTGTAATCATCAAGACACTGGCACAAAAAGAGACAAAGAGATCCATGGAACAGAACAGAGAGCCCAGTCATATAGATCTTTGGAGACTATCATAAGTAAAAGCAGGAGCTTTTTGTTTTGTTTTGTCCTCTATGCTTTGAAAAAGGAAATAAATGAGTTGTTTCCCTGGAGAAACATTCTTTCCGATGTGTTCATGCACACCCACACCCTTGTGTGTGAGAGGGACATCCTCACGCACACTGATGCACCGGTCCATGCCTGAACGAAACGCACACTCATGGACACGTATCCACCCCTTCTTTCTGATCAGAGGTTTCTGATCCTCGGCCACAGCTGGTTTGTGGAGATCTGAACATCCCCAACACGTGGCTTAGAAATATACAACTGTTAGTGGCTACTTCTCACGACATGTTTTTGTTTGCACAGACCCTTCTATCCACCAAGTGTAGGTCATGAATACACTCAGTTGCAAGTTCCTAGGGACCCAAAAGCTTCCCCAGGTGTGTATCCCCACTTTGTATTTCTGGGGGCAGCTTGGGGGGCAGGAGGAGCCTGGCCTTTGAAGTCATAGGGATCCAGACACAAGTGACGAACCGTGCGACCGTGGGCAGAGATTTGATCTCTGGAGCCTGGGCTTTCTGATTAGTAAAAGCAGCAGGTCTGAAGCCATCTGCTTCACCAGATTGTGGTTAGGATAAAATGAAATGATATGCATAAAATCAATGCTCCCTACCTGGCCAATGGAGGGATGGTTAGCCTCTTTCCCTCTGTAACCAATGGGAGGATTTCAACCATCACAGAGGAGGAAGGAGCCTTAGGGGTCGCAGTCCAACCCTTACTTGGGCTAGTCTAATTCTCTCAGCACCCTGCCCTGAGCACCTGCCCCAAGGGACCTGCCCCAAGTCCCAGGCAGCCTCAGACCCTCTGCTGAGGGTTGTAAGACCCAACTGAATTGAACCCCTCGTTGTGTGGCCCAGGCTAGACCAGCTGTGGGAACTAAGAAGGAACTTACTTCTATAGGAGGGAGCCTATTTCATTGTCAAGCATATCATGTACTTGGAAATTACTTTTGAGAGATTAGATAAGAGCAGCCTCAAATATTGGAAGACAAGAGATTTGACAGATGAACTGAGCTCTGTAGAACATGGGAGAGTCAGCTAGTATACCAGATAGAGGTGTAAGCTTCCCATTTTGCTTTTGGACTCTTGCTGACCATACCATGCAAACTGGGTGTCATTCCAAGCATTTATGCCCTTCTTGAACCCTTCCGACTCGTCACAGACCTTCTCTCCAACTCCAGAGTTGCATACATACCCAACCATAGTCTTGACATGTCCACTTCAAAGTTTAATAGGCATCTCAGACAACATATTCCAAAATTGGACTCCTGGTCCTTATATCCTAAACCTGTTCTATCTGCAGGGGAAAAAAGAAAAAAGAAAGAAAGAAAGAAAGCAGCCCAGGGATAGGTTGGGTGGGTCGGGGTGGCTGTATTTTGCAGGGTGGGGGGGAGAGGAATGACCCATAGAACCACCGCTGATGCCTGGAGTTTGCCCCAGGATCAGGGAGAAGACAGGATCTATTCATGGCCGTCCTTCCCAGATTGCTATGTGTGACCAACAGCGTTGTTTAGAGGTACACACTGATGTCAAGGAACGGATTTTCCCTTTTTTCTGGATGATATTAATGGCACAAACAGGGATTAAAGCCACAGCCATAACCACATCATGTTACTTCTGGGAAAAGTTAAACAGACTCAAATGTGAATAGGAGCCCACATATTTCTAGAAATCTAATCTCAGCAGCCTCGAATCTCAACCACTTCTGTGACCGTGACAATCAAATAAGTTTGATCCGTGGTGACTTGGGGCTGCTGTCTGACTGACGGTGTTACTGGAAACCTCGTCGTTCTATGTGGGAGATAAAAGAAGAAATGACACTTTGATGTTGTCTCAGAAACTATGGCCAGGATTTCCCCTGTGGGAACGCATGCAGTTAGTCACTCAGAGATCCTGTTTTAGCCCAGGATTGTCACAGGGGCAATCACATGTACCCCTGGAAAGTTATGAGGTTTGGGGTCTAATTTTGGTTCATCTTTGAAAGAGATGTGGGATCTTAGGAAAATCACTTAGCCTCCCTGAGTCCTGACTTCCCCCACATATGATGAGCAGGGTAGACAGAAAGCTAACTAAGAATTTTTTTCAGCCTTGTCATTTGGTGATCTTAATGTAACCACAAAACTCACAGATCTGCAAGGCCTTCGTCTTTGTACCTACCCACTTCCTTTAGAGCCCAGAGGAGAGACTGCTCACGGGACTCACTGTCTCCTCCTAGGCCAGTCCTTCCTTAACCGATCTTAGGTCACTGGCTATCTGGGTGGTCCTTCTAAAATGTACAATACACTTTTTTTCTTCTATTTAAAAATTTTCGGGATGCCTGGGTGGCTCAGTCATTAAGCATCTGCCATCGGCTCAGGTCATGATCCTGGAGTTCCCGGATCGTGCCCCACATCCGGATTCCTGCTCGGCGGGAAGCCTGCTTCTCCCTCTCTTACTCCCTCTTCTTGTGTTCCCTCTCTAGCTGTGTTTCTCTGTGTCAAATAGATAAATAAATCTTAAAAAAAAAAGTTAAAAAATTTTTTGTTGAGAACTACTTATCGCTTTTTCTCCTGACGACAGGTTACATTTTTCTGTCTCTTCACACATCTTGTACTTTTTTGGTTGTGGATCGGACTTGGTGAGCGATACTTTGTAGGGAGTATGGATTTTCTCCTCTTCCTTTAAAGGACAGTGAGTTTTGTTCTCCAAGCAAAAGGACACGTCGAGGCCCTTCCCTGAATTTATGCTTGCCAGGCCATAGGGCAGGAGCTCTACAGCCTGTCTCTGCCTCTCGGAGGCTTTGCCTCTGAGGCCCTTTCTCTCTCCATCCATCTCTCTGTGTGTCTCACAAACCCACTCAGTTTGATCACAGATAATCTAAGAAACGAAAACAAATGCTCAGTAGTCTATTCACTTTATCATGACTATTTCTGATACAAAAAAAAAAAAAAAACCCAAAACAAAGTAAAGGTGACAATGGCAAAAATTATGCTTGGTAGGGTTATTTTGTAACCAAAAAATAGAAGGAACAGGGAGAGAGCCTAGACCATTTTAATTTATATACAACTTGACTGAAGAAAGTCAACATTGACAGGGAAAAAAGCGTGCACCCTCATAGTGGCAAAAGATTTAATAAGCACAAGAGAATGTGAACAAAATAAACAGATCAATGGATAAAATCTTTGCTGTGACAAGCAAAAGAAAAAATGGAATAGGTGGCAAAAATAATTCTGGTAACATAGAAGTAAGGTAAATATGAAACAATTAAAAGATCTTACTTATTTTATTTATTTTTAGAGAGAGAGAGAGAAGGAGAACTCAAGCAGGGGAAAAGTAGAGAGAGAGAGAGAGAGAGAGAGAGAGAGAGAAGAATCTCAAGCAGACTCCCAGCTCAGTAAGGAGTCCGATATGAGGCTTGATATCAAGAGCCTGAGATCACAACCTGAGCCAGAACTAAGAGTTGGACTCAACCTACTGAGCCCCCAGATGCCCTGGAACAATTTGATTGCATTAACAAAAATTCATTAGTGTTTATGTAATTTTTGATTAAAAATATTTCTAGTGAAAACATCGAGATGAAAAGCATAGGGGCACCTGGGTGGCTCAGCTGGTTGAGCAGCTGCCTTCGGCTCAGGTCATGATCTCAGAGTCCCGGAATCAAGTCCTGCATTGGGCTCCCAGCTCTGCGGGGAGTCTGCGTCTTCCTCTGACCTTCTCCCCTCTCATGTTCTCTCTCTCTAGCTCTCTCAAAAAAAATAAATAAATAAAATCTCAAAAAAAAGAGAAAAGTACAGCATAGGGAATGTGGTTGATACTACAGTAACCATGTGTGGTGACAGACCGATGAGAGTACTTACCTCGGTGGGCACTGAGCTGTATACGGAATTGTCGAGTCACGCTGCTGTATGCATGAAATTAATATAACATTGTACGTGAATTATACTTCAAAATAAATAAATAAAAAATATGCTCAGGATGAGAATGATGGGTTCAAAATCCTGGGCCCACTGTGTTTTTCAACATCTCCATGTCTTTGTCCAAGGTCATCCTCGATGTGGAAAATATGCTTCTGCGTTGGCCACCTGACCACCCCTCCCTGACCCCTGGCCCAGCCCCAGGGTTACTGTCCTCGGCGAAGCCTTCCCTGCAACCTTAGGCACAGCTAGGGTCCTTCCTCTCTGTGCTCCTACTACCCTCCGTCCCTCCCTATCTATAGCTTCACTGTGTTGGATTCAACACATAACTTACTTGAAGACCATGAGGTCTCGGAAGCAGGCATTCTTCCATGGGCCTTGAAAACATTGGTTCTGTACCCCAATACCCAGGGCAATTTTGCTTCACAAATGTATGAGTCAGTTCTTATGAAGCCCAGTCTGGGCCCCAGGACCGGAAGCAGAGGAGGTACGCAGGGGTGACTGAGACATAGTCCCTGACCTCAGGGAGGGCATTATCTGGCAGGCAGATGGCTAAGGGACATAGTAGAGCCTCAGCGGGAGGCCACGAGGGACACTGTCCAGGGGAGCAGGAGCACAGACCCAGCTGAGAGAATTTACGATTTCTTTCCTAAAAATACAAGGGGTATTTCCTTTGCATTATAACACATGGATCTTAAAAAATGGAAAAATTCATTTAAAAAAAAAAATGAAGAAAACCGCCCATGTTTCCATCACATAATGGGGCTCTTTTAAGTTTTTCAGGATTTTCTTTCTGTTTAAGGTTGGGGGTTTTAAATTTTTTTATTTTGAAATCACTATGAATCCTCAGGAGTTTGAAAAATAGAACATAGACCTGCCATGTTCTCTTCAACCAGTTTCCCTCAATGCTGATGTCTTTTGTAAATATTGTATAATAGCAAAACCAGGAAACTGACATTGGTACAACCCACTGATCTTATTCAGATCTCATCAGTTTTATATGTTATGGTTATTTTGTGAACACGGTGTTCTAATAGGCTTGTATGTATGATATATATATTTATAAATATGTATGTATTTAAGATTTTATTTGTTTATTTGAGAGAGAGAGAGAGAGAGCACAAGCAGGGTTGGGGGGAGAGGCAGAGGGAGAAGCAGACTCCCAGCCAAGCAAGGAACCCAATTTGGGGCTCGATCCCAAGACCCTGAGATCATGACCTGAGCTGAAGGCAGATGCTTAACTGACTGAGTCACCCAGGCACCCTGCGTGGTCTCTGGTTTTCCAATTTACTTTATCTCGTGGTGTTGCATCATCTCCGTGACCATCATTTCTAATGACTCGGTGATGAACATTCCCCCGAACCCGGGGGGTACTTTGTCAAATTCTTCCTCTGTTGAAGTTTACACTTCTTCAGTTTCACGGTTATGAACAACACCGTTCCTTGTATTTTATAATACACATTTCTATATTTTATATTTTTTCTTTCCCAGGATAAATTCCCCTGAAGGATGGGGAGAGGGAAATAGAGGGTGGTAGGCTGATAGGAATACAGAGGGGAAAGTTTTGTACATACTTTGGGGCGGGGTCTGATCTAGTAGAGGAGAAGCCATTGAAGACACAGAAGGAGGGTGTGAGGACAGGACAGAGTATGGGAGAAGAGAGAGGTGGGGCAGGCTCATTTCCTCAACGGTCCCAATTCTTTACCCGTGCAATCCCCAGATCTAAGCCTTCTCCACACAACCATGGAGTGCTCCCTGAAATGCGTGCAGCGTGCTTCGGATGTAGGCTGGGGCAGAAGTGACGGTATGCATTGAGCACGCCACTGAGGTTTTCTGTTCTGAGCAATATGTACCCAAGGTAGAGGCCGAGGGAAGGAAAGGAAAGAGGGCTCAGCTCTAGATAAGGCCAGGCTTTCCAGGCTGCCTGGGATTGGGTGCCAACAGCATTGCTCTTCTGCCTCAGATGCTGGGTAGGCAGAGGATGAGGGCATTGCAAATGAACCACTGACTTCATATAAGGAATTAAACTCAGAGGTTTCTATATCAGCTGACAGAGCTAAGAAGTCATAAGGAAAGAGAAATTTGACTTTTGTTTGGGGAAGCCCAAGATAGGCCGCTCTGAAGACCAGGGTCGCTATGTACAGTTGCACAGGGAGGCCTGCCCAGGGACAGCGTGAAATGCACACAAGTATAGTGAAGCATGCTTTCAAAGAGAGGAATGCCCACCCCTCTTCTTTTAAACTCAACAACATATCTGCAAGGTCAAAGTTCAGGCTTATGCTTTGGGTACCGAAAAGAGTTTCAGTGATGAGAATGAGGAGGGAAAGGGCACCAGAATTAGATATAGAATATCCTCAGCATCAAAAAACCAAGCGGTGGCTTTGCTGAGGCTATTGATGCAATGAAAAGCTAATATTCCCCCCCAGAGAGAAAGCTGGTGCAATTTGGGCTAGTTTGATGCCATCGAGAGCTGTGTGTTCCCACGGAACGTGATTAGAGAAAGTAAAAAGAAAAGGGACTCTCCTTAGAGAAGGGTTTTCCTGCTCTGTAAAGTGGAGTCAGGTGAGGAATCCCCTCATTACAACTTCTGAGGTCTGCACGGCAGAGGAAATCACGCAAGAAGAAAGTTCTGGGCCAGACAGGTGTAGGCTGGTCTTCCTCGAGTTCATGAGTCAGAGCCTTGGGACTGGAAGGATTTGAGGACTCATCCAGACAAGCCTTTCCTTTAACAAATGAGAAGGGAAGTCCAGAGAGGGAAAGGGACTGGCCCAGGGTCACACAGCTCAGAAACAGCACAGCTGGAATGAAAACCCAGAGATTTGTGTTTCTCTTTCTTGGTTCTTTTCCTTGCCATCAAACCCTGGGAGCAGGGTGGCTAGTTGTTACAATACTGGGCCAGGGAGGGGCTTGAAGTCGGTGTCCAGAGTAAGTCCCCCACTTGAGAAAACCACTGGTATGAACAGCCTTCATCAGGGTCCTTGCCATAATGTGCCGCTGTCTGCAAGCTGCCTGGTCACGCGGTGGACCTCTCATGTCCTGTGTGCTTCTCAGGGCTCCCTGACCGGAGTGTGCCCTCGGGGCTGTCGGAAGTCGATCGCATCCCTGCCTGTGTGCTTCCCGGATCTGCGCCCATGGTTAGGACTCAGTAGCTGCTCCGTACGTGGAACTGCACGCAGACATCTCCTAATAGCAACCAAACATTGGCTTTGGACACATTTTTGGATCAGGACCAACTAGGTTTAAACTTCCAGAACATTGCCAGAAATGCTGCTTTTCCAACAGGGACAAAGACCCAAGGGAGCCACGGGGGTGCTGTAGGGAGGTGAAGATCACAACCCTAGACACCTGGGCAGTGGGCCCCAACACACGCTCCCCAGCATGGGTCTCGGGGCTCCCAGCCATGCCCTGTCTCTAGCTGGCTGTGCAGCTTTGGATGGTTGCCTCCCTCTCTGGGCCCTGGGCTCTCCACCTGGACGTAAGGGGGTGGACTGGATGGTTGTGGAGTCCCCTCCCAGCTGGGCCTTCCTTCCAGCCACCAACTGCGTGTAGACTCAGAGCAACCAGGCAGAGAAGAGCAGTTTCCAGGGGTGCCTGGGTGGCTCAGTTGGTTAAGCGACTGCCTTCGGCTCAGGTCATGATCCTGGAGTCCCGGGATCAAGCCCCGCATAAGGCTCCCTGCTCGGCGGGAAGCCTGCTTCTCCCTCTCTCACTCACCCTGTTTGTGTTCCCTCTCTGGCTGTGTTTCTCTCTGTCAAATAAATAATAATAATAATAAATCTTTAAAAAAAGAAGAAGAAGAGCAGTTTCCAGACACTTCCTCTTGCTCCCCCCTCCCTCCACCCAGTTCCCCTCCTGGCATTTTCTATTTGCTTCTGTCTGGACACAGGGCTGGCCTGGATCTGTTTCCCAGCCTTCCCTAGGAAATTGTCTTTGCCTGGAGCACACTAATGAACAGGGTGCCTGGCTGCCTCTCGGCCCCGAGCCACGGCCTCCCGAAGGCACAGAGCAGCTGGGGTAAAAGGGAAGCCTTCCTGTCCCAATCCTGGAAGCTGACAGGCAGCAGGGGAGGGCAAGGGCTGGCTCTGTCCCCATGATCGCAGGGTTATGACCGTCTCCTCCGTAATTGTCCTCCTCTCCCATCCCAGGGGAAGAACCGTGGACTCTGCTGCCAAGGCAGAAGGGGAGGAGAGACAGTAGGGAGGACCGAGGGAGGGCAGAGGTGCTCCTCAAGCGCAAGGTCTGGAGACCAGAGCAGGAAGCCCCAGGACAGAGAGGACCGGGCCAGCTGGTGTGCAGGCTGGAGGGAAGCGCTGCTCAGATCCCTCTCCCAAAAAGGACAGAAGACACAGATCTTGGCCTACAGGGTGTCCAATCCCAAATGGTCTGACCCAAGCAAGAAATATAGGAATCCCTTGTATTTTACCTTAAAAACCCAGCACCTGGCCAATTATAGAGGCTCAGTGAATGTTTCCTGGGTTAATCCAAATTCTGCATGCTACTGGATCACCTGCATAAACCCCCCGATTCTGGAGTCGGTCGTAGGCGCCCCGGCTTCTGGTGCCCGTGCTCACTGCCTCGTGCCCTGTCGGGAGCTCGGCTGTGGGGACAGAGCTCTGGGGGCTCCGGCAGGCCCTGGGGCTCTCACGATGGCTTGCTGACCAGGTGGCCGGGGGGCCTGGAGCAAAGAACTTTTGCTTCCCAGTCCTCCGTCTCCCCGTCTGTGAGCTGGAATAGAGAGGCAGGGATTGTAAGGTCTCAGTGAGCCCGGGATTTCAGGGACCCACACCCTTGAGATCCCTCTGGAGTGTCAGGAGGACCTGGGGACATGGGCCCTGGGGAAACACTTCGGAGAAACCAAACCTCAGTAGGGCAAAAGGTGTTAAATACTTCTTGTCATTTCTGGCCGCCTCTTGAATATTGCATAGTATTAGTTTCTGGTATGACCAGAAGCTTGAAAAATGAGTTTCTTGGCCTTGTGATTCACGTGTAGATCTGTGTTGAAAAATAATAATAATAACAAGGTCTGCGTTGTGCTTTTCTGATTTGTCAACTCCTTCATAGATTCATTCATTCAAAAAACATTCATCGAGCACCACAGTGGGGCAGGTGGGGGTACCAGGGGACTCAGTGAAGTCAGCGGGAAATTATACCGCCATGTGCAAAAGGCTGGGATCAGGGCATGAGCACGTGTTGGAGGTGGCTGGGGAGGGGAAAGATTTTACTTATTTGACAGAGAGAAACACAGCGAGAGAGGGAACACAAGCAGGGGGAGTGAGAGAGGGAGAAGCAGGCTTCCCACCGAGCAGGGAGCCCGATGCGGGACTCGATCCCGGGTCTCCGGGATCATGACCTGAGCCGAGGGCAGTCGCTTAACTAACTGAGCCACCCAGGCGCCCCCTACCCGCTTCCTTTATAAAGCTGAGTGGTCTAGTGTTGTGTTGTTCTTTTCGTTGTTTGTTTGTTTTTGTTTTGTAATGTCCTTTAAGAAAGGGAAATATTTCAAGACTTTCACTTCAGGTCCTACACTGGGGCCAAATCATCATTTCTTTGCCTTCCCAGAACATCTAGGAATATACAGCTGCCCACGACTGTATTGTCAGGACCCTCCTCCCCATGTGGGATCCTTTCTCGACCTCCCAGATGTCACTTTTATTTGGCTTTCCTTTTGGCCTTCTAGAATTAAGAAGCTTCTCTCCCAAAGACCTGGGTCACATAAAGCAAGACAGGCAGGAGCTGGTTAAACCCTTTTACCTCCTAAGAACATTTTGGGATTCTTGAGAGCACATGAACACATTTGAGTTAAACCCCAACTTTGCTGTGTAACTCGGACCCAGTTACTCAGCCTCTCTGAGTTTCATGAGGTCATTTGCTGTACAGATACACCAACAACACATCTCACAAAAGGACACCAGGATTTACAAACAGTGAGCTCCTTCATGAAAGAGGGAGCACACCAGGCTTCTGGGGAGTGTGGGGGCAAGGCAGCATGAATTTAGGAAAGAGATTGGACTTCACAGTTCGGAGGTCAATTTTAAACTCTGAATGTGCCTCTTTATGAGCAGTGTGACCTTGAGGCGACATCCGACAGTGCTGACGCTCAGCCCCCAAACCGGGGCGACAGTGCTGCCTGCCCTACGCACCTCACCCCACTTCTTAAGAGCCAAAGAAGCTGAAGCACCATCTAACCAAGTCTGGGACGGACGGACGAAGGTCAGTGCCATGACTAAGTTCAGGGTTCATCTTCAGCAGCTGTAGTCCTCCCGGGGAACAGAGATTTTGTGAGACTATAAGATCCCGCCAAGACAAGAAGAGGAAACTGACAATTCCTCCCTGCCTTTACCTCCCTTCTGGGCTCCTCCCTCTTCAGGCCTGGCTGGCCGGCTGCACTCTCAGACACACTTTTCCAAAGGGCTTCAACTATATTTCAATAAATTTTAAAATAATAATAAAGAACATGTTTTTAAAGAACAAATGCAAATAAAAGGGTTTTTTTTAAAAAAATTATTTGTTTATTTATTTATTTATTTGAGACAGAGAGAGAGCAAGAGAGAGGTCAAACAGGGGGAGCTGCAGAGGGAGAGAGAGAAGCAGACTCCCCACTGAGCAGGGAGCCTGATGGGGGCTCCATCTCAACACCCTAGGATGATGACCTGAGCTGAAGGCAGGTGTGTAACTGACTGAGCCACCCAGGTGCCCCCCCCCAATAAAACATTTTTTATCAAAACAGAAAAAGAAAAGAGAAAGAAGATCCTGCCCCTCTTCTTGTTCTGATCTGCCCGTTTTGCTCCTGCCCCTCTCAGCACCCACCAGTGCACCTCGTTGGAAGGCAGGCCCCCCGCTTCCCCTTCCGAGGACAGCAGGGCTATTGGCAGGCGCTGGCCTCACCACCGGGGCCCCTCTTTCACACCACGCGGCTCCGTTTGGCCAGGTTCCAGTTCCCTAGTTTTGGGTTCCCTCGTACATGATGGCTCAGCCCACGGGAGTCCAGAAGAAAGGGCCAGGTTGAGGATTGGAACAGCGGGACCCACTCGGAGGTCCCCTGGTGGGAAGGCCAGCCCTGGCTGCCCTTGTCAGAGCTCCCCCTGGCTGATTCTGTGTGTTGGAAATCTGCCAGCTCCCTCCAGGTGGCCAGCGAGGGTGTGACAACTCCACAAATAAGGAAAACCGGGATAAGAGGTCATGTTTGCCCCTATGCCACAAGGGTGATAGTTCTGTGACAATTCTAATTAGGCTACTTCAAAACCACTGTTTCCTCTGCAATGGCTCGCCTCCATTTTCTTTTTAGGGAAACCGAAGGCCATGACTTTTCCCCTTCGCTTTGAAGTATGATGTCTCTCTCCTTGCTTGAGAACCATGTGACTGCTTTTCGTGTCAAATGTCCCTCCTTTAAGCATCAGAACCAGATGCACCAAATGTCCGTGGAATTTAAAAACGCCTCAGTGGGTGTTAACTCGATGGAAGATACGTGTTCCCATTTGCAGTCAAGATACCTAGGCTGCGTCGGAATCATTGACCATAAGCCGGCTGTGGACATGACCTGAGATGGCAAACGCCAGTTGAGAAAACCTGCCTCCAAGAGGACAGACAGACACCAGTTGAGAAAACCTGCCTCCAAGAGGACAGACAGACACCAGTTGAGAAAACCTGCCTCCAAGAGGACAGACAGACACCAGTTGAGAAAACCTGCCTCCAAGAGGACAGACAGACACCAGTTGAGAAAATCTGCCTCCAAGAGGACAGACAGACACATTCCCTGGCCCCTGGGGACCGGGCACGGGTCTAGCCCAGCCCGCGGCAGCGGGCTCCCATCCACACCGTCCAGCCCCCTCCAAGCTCTCGAAGGCGGGCGCTCCGAGCTTCTACTCCTCTGTTGAAGATGTCCTCTCCCACCCCGGGACGTGGAAAAGGGCAATATGGCGTTACTTCCGACAGCCCCCATGCCCGGGGCTCTCCCTACAACCCTCAGGCACACCTCAACTTCTTGTATTCCCCCACTTTTCTTTCTTCTTCTTCTTTTTTTAAAAAGTTTTTATTTAAATTCCAGTTGTGGGTTAACCTATAGTGGAATATCAGTTTCCCCACTTTTCTATCTGAGAGGGCACCCAAAGCCATCACCTCCCTTCCATCCAGCTGGCTTGGAGCAGGACCAGACCCAGGGGGTCCTCAGTGCGTGGGAGGACACCACCTGAATACTTCAGTGACGAGGAGCTCCTTGTTTGGGGCGACAGTCTGGCTGGTTTCCACATCGCCCAGACCGCCGATGCTTACGGTGAGCTGAAACGGGCCTCCCTGACACTCACCACTCTTTCTGTCCTGGGCAGGCGGCCGCCTTTCGCATCTACGAGAGCAATTCTCCAGACAAAACAGCCGAGTTCCTTCAACTTTGGGAATGGTGGTTCTTAATACGTTGGGGGCCTTGGACCCTACTCCCGAACCCCAGAAAACCTGTGGATCTTCATCCCAGAAAACTGTGCATCCTCAAGTTCGCCGGCCCCGCCCCCACCGGAGCATTCGTGGGTCCCTCAAGAGCCCATGGATGGAGGTAGAAAGCTTGCAGGGGAACTTGAAAACCAGTTCCAGTGGTGGAAGGGAGCTCTGCCCCCACTCTCCTGACCCCCCAGACAGAGACTGTGAGCCTCTGGCATTGGCACTCACCTGGAGGGGCCAGGCATCTGGCATCCCCCGCCATTCACCAGGTAATGAAGGGTTAACCAGCTGCCTTGGAGTTTCTTCCAAAGGAGGGTGATGGACAAGGGCACTCCCCTGGCCCTCTCCATCTGCACCTGAGACTGCCCCAGGGAGAAGCGGGACTTGGAGGCATGCTGAATCGCTCAGAATATGCGGGGCTGAACTCCCCTCCTCCTACCATTCATGTTCCTACCTGAACAAGCTTCATCCCCAAAATGCTCATAGTTTGGCCCCTATAGCTGCTCTTTGGTTTTCTTTCCCTTCTTTCCCCTCCCCTCTCCTCCCTCCTTTCTTGCTTTCTTTCTTCTTTTCTGAACTGAGGTAGGGGAGAGGTGATCCCTCCCAGTGATCTCATTTTACAAATATGGAATTATATAGCACATACACTTTATAAGCTACCCTTCCTGTTGTTGGAGGGTTTTTTTGTTTGTTTTTTGTTTTTGTGGATTTTGTTGTTGTTGTTTTTGTGTGTGTGTGTTTGTTTGGTTTTTTTTGCTTCACAATACACTGTGATGTTTCTCGATGCCATTAAATATTGTGGATTTTGCAGGGATTCTGGAGCGAGAAGGGGAGGGAAAGAGAAACAGAGACCCAGGAAATCAGACTAAGAGAAGAGGAGTGAGGGAGAAGGAGGGGAGAGTCTGAGGTCTGAGAGAGCTGGAATCTGATGGGGAGGGGCTGAGGATCAGGGCGGGAGCGGGGTCTGCCTTGGGTGGCTCAGGGGTATTCTGCTGTCCCTTCTATACATGGACACTTAGCACATGGGTGGGCTTCCTGAGGGCTGTGCTGGCAGCTGCTCAGTCTGGGGGCGCTCAGGGGAGACTGGCTCCCCAGGAGCAGCACACACTGGGGGCTGGTTGGGAGGAAGGCAGGCGGCCCGCGCACTGCCCTACCTCTCTGCATAGGACATGGCTTCCCAACCCTGAGCATTGTGCCTGTCTTCCAGAGAGGCAGACTGATCTGGCAGTGACCTCATGAATGGGCTTTTATCGTTAAACATCAGTAGATTCTTGTTTATACGTTCTTCATTTTTGTTTTACAAGAGCGTTCTGAAAGGTGACCCAGCACCGTCCCTTCTGGAGAAGTTTCCTCTGCCCCAGGCCTGCTCTGTCTGCTCCCCCAGCACCCAGGCACCCTCTGTCATGGTCGTGTCACCTTGGGTTGAAAGGATCTGAGAGCTCGTGCTGGCAGGGAGGGCCTGGGTGCTCATCATCTCAGTCTCCCTGGAGCCCGGCTGGCAAATGATGCTGCCGGGTGATTCTCAAACTGTATCCAGATGGAGCTGCGAGGAGCCCCGGAAAGCAGGAGGCAGTCTGGGGGACTGTGGGTGTGACTCTGTCCCCTTCTTTAGTAAGAGCATGGCCTTCTGTCCTCTCTCCTCCTGCTGTCGGATGCTTAAGGCCAAACCTGCCCCCTCCCCCCTTGGAAAAGGCTTATCCTCTGTCCAAGAAACTTGGTCAGTGATGAACAAGAGAAAGGTACTTCTACGGGACGGAGGATCTGTGTGCCCAAAACACTCCAACTTTATTCTCTTGGGTCAAAACCACATCGGACATTGATGCACGAGTATTCTGGATAACTTCAAGATGCGTCCTCGTACCTTATGGTTATCTTGGGAAGCTGATACCTGAGAATCTGGGATTGGGAGTGCCCCGAAGGAAGGGACAACTGTACAGTTTCCTGGACACCGTGCAAGTGAAAACAGCACTGGTGGTGGAAAGAACAGGGCCCTGTGTCTGAACCTTTGCACTTTGGTCTCCAATGTCTGTCTTTCAATAACTGTGTTTTCAGACATAGTCATTAACTTCGGTGTCTTGGGTTCTTTCTCCCAGAGCTGTCGGATGATAAACCTGAGTGGGAAGAAGGGGACGACCATCCCATCTTACCAGCAGCAGAGAGAACCTGGTCCTAAAGAGATGAAGCCCCAGGATTTCAGAAGTTTTCTTTGCCGGATGGTGTTGACATGGTTCCCACCCCTGGAAGGCCTGTGGAATCTGGAACGTGTGATGGATCTCTCCACGGCTGTGCTGATGGGAAAGGACAGTTCAAGCCAGCGTGCGCTTTTTCCAGGAAGGTCCTGCCATGGACTGGTGCTCAGTTGTTCCAAGCCCTACTGAAGGACTCACGGATGGCTTACTTGGGGGAGGGGCTCGGAGCTGGCAGGCCAGCATGTCAGGCTTATCTGAGCATCCTGAGCCCATCTCCCATTGACTCACCTTGCCCCTGCCCCCTCTGCCCCCAAAAAGCAACCCCAGACCCTCCAGCTTGGGGGAACAGCCCAGGGGTAGACAAGAAGTTCACCAAGCAGCCAGAGCTTTAGAAGGAGATGCCAGCGTGCCAAGGAGGCCACGGCCCAGAGAAGTGAGGCGGCAGCGACCAAGTGGACAAGCCCAGACTCGGGAAGCTGTTTCTTCCGCTCCCGAGGAGGATACACCCTGTGCTTTACAGCCCAGCCTCCTAGGCCGCCTTCCCTGAGTGCGGCGAACGCCTCCCACAGGCTGAAGTTTATGTTCGTAACGGAAGTTACAAGAAAAAATTGTTCACAGTCTACTGGTGTTGACTTAAATTATTTTTTTATGTTACTTAAATATGTGCCCACATAAAACTATGTATAAACTGCTAAATCATGCAGGCCTGAAACCTAAGTAAATATACAGATTAAACATCATAAAAGGATGCAATAAGTAAAGTTGAAGAAGTCTGGCCCGATGGAGGAGGTGGTCTTGTTGAAAGTCGCTTGCCGCTCATGAGATGAGGGCCACGGCTCCGGCTCCCCGGCGTCTGGCTTGGCCTGTCCTGCACCCCCATGGGTTCCGTGGGAACACCCGCGAGAACTCGAAGAACAAGCACAGTATTCCATGTAGCTCTGGCCTCCGTCCTTCACGGGTTTGTTGATGCCAGTGAAACTGCTGCCACGTGCTGCTAAGGGTGGAGGACAACCTTGAGGCTCCCGGGCCTCGGTTATAGTCACACTGGATAGTTCAGAATGTGCTCAGACTTTAACTTACCATAGCAGTGAGAACGGTGGAGGTTCTCGGCGCCAAGCTCAGGGACCCCTCTGGGATGTGGCTGCTGGTGGCTCCTGCGGGGCTCTGAGAGAGGACCAAGTCCTGGCTGACATGGCCCCTGGGGGTTTGCTCCACACTGCCCCCTCGTGGTGCTCCCCTTCACCACGCCTTCTCTAGCATCTGCACCTTCCTCCCTGTGTTCAAGGGAGGCAGGGTCTCTGCTTTAGGTGGGTCAGGGGACAGAGGACAGCAGCAGCTAGCTGGATTGAGGGACTTGAGCAAAAGGATAGGAATGGCGGCCGGGATAACTGAGGTCATGGTTCGGTCTGAGCTCTTCTTCTCACATGACCCTTCGTCCCTTGCCTCCCACAGTTGCTCTTGGGGTTACCATGATTACAGTAGCAGCAAGTGGTATGCTCACTCTGGGGGTGGGGGGTGGGGGGGAGGGCGTGGCCTCCTGGCCTCCTCAGCTCTCCTTCTGGACCCCAGCACCCTGCACCACCGACCTCCCAGAGATGCTAGAGAGGGCACGCCTGCACCAGTAGGCTTCGGATTCTCCAGCCCCGTCTCTGTCCATATTAAAGCATGGGTTGGGGCCCTGTGGGTGTCTGGACCATTCCAGGAGGGCTTCAGGAGGGGGCTCTCAAACACCTGGGAGCTGGAACCCTGTCCTCTTCACCACTCTGTCCCCTTTCAAGAGGACAGCTCCAGCTAAAATGTACTTTGGAATCACAGAGACCAGCATTCAAATCCCAGTTCTACTGCTTACGATTTGCACCCAGTTTCTTAATGCCTAGGAGCCTCAGCTCATCTGTAAAATGGGAAGGATCGTGCCTTTTGCTCAGACCTATGATGAGAAAAGAAGATAAAGTGTCTAAGAAGCATGAGGCAGGGCACTCCTGGTGAGTTGAATTCTTCTGCAAGGACCTTCCTGGATGTTCAGAAGCTCCCACTCCAGGCTCCCCAGTGCACCCACTGTGGCCCGCTGGTGGCTCTGTGACCTCGCCACACTGCTCACCCACCACCGGCTGCACTGGCTGAACATGCTGTCACTCTTCCCCAAACAAGGACAAGCCTGGATTTTGTATCATGATTTTTGCCCCCCTCCCCGCCTCCCCCAGAGGACTTTCCCATGCCACGAGCTCTTGGGCATGTGTCGAGCTCTAGCCCGAAATTGTGGTAAAGCCAAAAGCTATTCTGAGGTTGTCTTTAGCCTCACAACTATTTCGGGCTCCGGTTGAGACGTGGGGAGAGAAGCCAGCACTCTCTGCCCGTGTCTCAGCCACAACTTCCGAGACTGGTCCTTTTATGCGATTGACACCCTCGGATCCAAAATAGCTCTCGCGTGGGGTGGTGACAGGAACCAGCTTGGACGGAGTGGGGATGAGCCTGTGCCATCCAGCCTGCAGCCGGGCAGGGGAGGGCTCCGGGGCTTGAGAGGCAGCCAGGGCTCGGCCTCTGTCCTGCAAGCTGGCAGGCTTTGGGGGGGGGGGTCTGCTGGAGCAGCAGCTTCCAATGCCATAGCTCACTTCTGCGTGCTGAGTTCTCAACCCGAGGCTTGCCTCTGGGCAGGAGGCATTCACTCATTCACCTGGGAGCCAAATACTCCTGAACACCTGCTGGAGGGGCAGCCCTGGACAGAACAAACAAAAATCTCTCTCTCCGGGAGCCACCGTAGCTGTCGCAAAAGCTGTCATCATGAATTGGCATCGACCTTCATAGTTTGTGAATATCTTTTCTTAATGGCAAATCCTCCTGAATGCTCGGTGCTAACATAACAGGTAGTAGGTTTATACTTTCCTGTCCTCGTGTCATCCCGCCAGTACTTCTCTGAGGCGGACACCGCCCCGTCTTACCGACAAGGAGGCAAAGACCCCGGAAGCGCCTGCAAATTGTGCGACGTCTGCACCGCCGGTAAGGGGCAGAGCCGGGATCTGAACTGACGTGTGTCCGGCTGTAGGGACCAAGCAAGATCGTAACCACTGTGCACGGAGGCTCAGTGAGACGCACAGGCGGCCAAAGGCAAGTTCTCGTGCATGGAAGGATGTGCCATTCAAGGTTGAGGGAATTTTGAGTACGCCCAGGGCAGGACTCCATCTAATTCAGCCCCAGTGGAGGCAGCTGGCCTCAGCCTACCCCACCTGGACACCGGGATGGTTCCTAGGCCTGCCAGCCTGGGAGGAGCCGCCCGTCCCATCTGTCGCGGGGCGGCCCCTTGGGAGAGCTTCCCTCCAACAAGACCCCGCCCAACATAGTTCTGATTGGCTTCTTCCTCCCGCCAATCAACAGCATGACAGGCTCTAGTGCCTCCCATGCATCTTATAGCCCAGCCCCATCTGCTGGGTCGCTCATCTCACTGTTGGGGATGTCCCTGTCTCCCAGTCGGTGGCACATCGCTGGCACCACTCAGAGGCTCAAGCAACGTTAGCTGATTGAGTGCTAAGAGACGGGCCACTTCAGCCATCTGCGGTCGCACAGAGAGATGGGGTCAGTTATTACCCCGCAAAGGAGGAAAGGTCCTCCTTTATCTTCCCCACCAGCTGGGTCACGACGCTCCTGTGGTCTACGGTGGTCAACAATACTTGTAGCTTCTGAGTATTGTTGTGTGAAGGCATTTTTGAGGGCGTGGGCTGGTATTTTAATCCCTGGATCTCCCGAACCCAACACCCTGGCTTGACATGGCTGGGGTCAGAGGCTGTGTTGATATCTTAACCAGAGACTGCCCAACTGCTAAAGGAACTATTTGGAAATGTCCAGGAGGACGAGCAGGGAGCCCCCTTCCTGCCACGGCAGGACCAACACAATACACATGTCCATGGCTTTGTGCCTTGGCTATTCCTCTCTGAAGCTGTTCTTGTCCCAGGGACCAACCCTATGACAAGCCACAGCCTATCATTTGAGGGACCCTTGAGATCGGTGGCCCAGGAAGGGTCCGACCGGGCCACCAGAAGAGGACTGCTCACGCAGCTCTCCCTGACCCCTCCCTCAGCCCAGATCTTCTCTCTGAAGGGCCCACAGCCCAGCGAAGGGAACCTGCAGACTCCTTCATTCTCACATTTGCTTGAGCAATTTTATTTAAATCTCTCTTCCCTCCTAACCCAATAAAAGCCTATTTCTGACTACAGTTCCTAGTTTAAGCCTAGGCCTCATCTAACTGGTGACCTGAGGACTAAAAGCATCCAACAGACTCTTTTTTTTTGGCCCAGAATAGGATTTTTTTTTTTTTTAAAGGAAAGAGTGTTTCAAGCCGGGTGAGCATTTCACAGTTGTCACGGTTCCCACCAGCCCCTTCACAGTGCACAGGGTGTGCAGGGAGCACGATGCGGCTGCTCTGCCCGGGCCTGAGCTCCGGATTGGTCCCTACCTAGCTATGTAACGTAATTTCTCTGTCTTCTCATTTTTTTGCCGGTAAAACGCGCATCCTCACATCACCAGCCTCATAAATGGTACCTAGATCAGAGGTTTGTTGGGAAGGGTTAAATGAGGGTTCGATGTTTCCTGAAGTGTCTGGCATTGGGTGTGTGGTGGATAGTTATTGGGGGCCTACCTTGGGCCACGGTGTATTAGGGACCGAGATACATCAGGAAACAAAGCAGACTGATGCTGCCCTGTCTGGGGGAGGCACGGTGAGACAGATCATAACACAAAAATTGATTATATAGTAAACATGGTGATAAATGTTATAGGGGAAGGTGAAGCAGGGAAGAGGGGTGGAGGGTCCTGAGGGGCCATCTAAACAGGAGAGCCAGGAAGGCCTGCTTGAGAAGATGACTTCCAGAAAAGACTCTAGGGAGGCAAAGAGTAAGCCGTGTGGAGCTCTGCAGGGACACATGTGCTGGCTGATGGAACAGCAAGCCTGAAGTCTTAGAGATAGCCTGTCATGATTGACAAAACACCAGAGATTTTTATTATTATGTACCTGATCCCCGGAGGCATTTCAACTTGTGACATTGCTACCGATTTATGTTGCCAGTGGGGTGGAAACTGGTCCCGTGACCCTGGTCTTCACTGGGGAAAAAAGCACAGGGGGGTAAAGGGATAGCATGGACAGTGTAAAGGCAACAGAGAGTTATGTGTTTGCTCTTCTCGAGGGTGGGCTCCCTGAGGGCAGGGACCACGTTCCCAGGCCCGGGCCTGACGGATGCCATCTGTCACTGATCACGAACACATGTGCACACACATACAGGCAGCCATCCTGGACTGCAGGGGCTGGGAGATAGGAAGGAATAATGGTGGAGGGGGGTAGGGTTGAAATGAGCCACACAGAGGAGGAAGCTCTGCCTTAGGGCCCCATGTTCTAGCGGCACTGATGATTCTGGGCGAATGGCTGGTGGCTTTAAAGGGAGTTTTGTTTCCAGCTCATTAGAAATGGTCAGTTGGTTTAACTGCAAGGCTGGCTCTTAATTTGATGTGCATCTAAGCAGATTGGAGACATTTTTGCCAGAGTTGCTATTTTAGCAGGCAACAATTTGTGTGCCTACCAGGAAACCAGGTTTGGTATGAAAATAGAGACTTCTCCCAGCATCTTGTGCTCAGGAACCAGCAGTAGCTGGCTTTGCAGCTGAGCTGCTTCTTGTATAAGAAACAAGGCCAAGAATAGGGGGGTGGGATGGGGAGGGGACAGCAGCTACCAAAGTACATGCTATTTGCAGACACGAGAGAAGTAGGAGGGAGAACACTGTGGTCGGACTCTCATGCAAAAGGAGGGGAACACTTCCTGCCTCATGCTGTGAAGGGCAGGATCCCTCGAGGGGGCCTGTGAAAAAGGGCCGTGCATGTCATCCCTTCCCTCTTCCTCGGAGACCCATCTTCTTCATCTACTAGGTCAAGCTGGAGAAAGGTTTCCTCTCAGTGAGCTGTAAGCCCCAGGACGCACGAGGATGGGAAGAACCCCAGCAGGGAGCCACAATGGGCACATGGAACCCTCAGATCCCAAGGACCAGCCACCCGAACCCCAGTCTACAGATGAGAGCCGGGACGGGAGCCGCATTTGGCCACTGCCATTCCCAGGTCACACTCATGGTGCTCCGCTCACCTCCGACTTGCCCCGCAGGCTCAGGCATGCAGCGAAACAAGACACACAGCATGGTCTCCAGGGGTCAAGTGTGTGGCGGCCAGAGACAGGAAGCCCAAGTCACAGCTGGCAGGTGGAGGTGTGTGAGGCCGTTCATGCTCTCTGACCTCTCGATGTTTCCCTCGTTTACAAAACAACAACCCAGCACATAATAGGTTCATGTGTCCTGAGTAACTTTGGTTGCAAATCATCAGAACCTTATCTCAGGCTAAATACGCATTCATTCCTACAGAAAGCCTGACAAGGGCGGAACAACCAAACCAGGACAGGGACATAGATGTGGCTAGAAGAAGAGCCCCAGAGGCCACCTGACATTCTATTATTCCTTTGCCTGTTCATCTCTGCCAACCTCATTGCACCCGTTTATCTCTGGCTTTCTGGAAACAACTGGCAATAGTTTCCCCCATGGGGACTTCCACTTTCTTGATCCGGGGTTAAAAATCCCCAGGAGAGAAGTTCATGGGTTTAGCTGGAGTCAGGGCCCATCCCCAGGTCAGTGGGCTGTGGCCAGGGGGTAGAGGTCATGCCAGAAGCAGGATGCTGTCTAGGGTCTTGCCTGAGGGGCTGAGAGCACGACGTCCATGATTCGTGTCTAGGGTGTAATCCTGGAGATTTTAAATGTTTAGTCTCAGGAACCACTCCAAGTGTTGATGTTGGTGTCACCTTTTAGTGAGTACAAGCCATATGCTTGCATGACTGCAGGTAGGGTGGGGCCGAGGGCTTCCTGAGGGCAAAGGGGGGTGTGGTGCTCTCCCACAAACAGGCCTCCTCCTCCCCAGACACATCATCTCCCTGCTGTCCTCCCCCATCCACCCCCTACAATGTCAAGGGAGGTGTCTCTGAGGGTTAGTCCCACAGAGTGAGCAGGGAAGCCGGCTGGGGGCTCCCATCTCAGACATTTTGGCTGAGTGTCTCCCCCATCCTCCTTTTCTCCCCTACCGTCAGGACCCCCTTTGTGAAGAAGACACTAATTCTGGCTCTACAGGTACAGGGGAGGTTTTCTGGAATGATTCTAGGGTCTCTCATGATCCAAGGAGGTTGTGAGAAGGGGAGAAGCAAGGCAGTGGGAGGGTGCCAAAGCAGGAGCTCACGCACTTGGACGCCATGGCGCCCCAAAACCCAACCCAGCCTTGACATCTTTAGACCCCCCAGGCCCCTCGGGCCCGCAGTTCCCAGTGCCCAGATGACTGCCTGGGCCCCAGTTTGGTTCAGTTCCGTGCCCTGGATCAATCAGCAAGAGACATTCATTTTTAACATCTTCCCCAACAAAGTTATTCTCAGTAACAATCATGAATAATAATGACAGTGTGAGAAAAGAATTGCAGTGAAATAGTTTACTATTGAACTTTGCATATACAGTCTTACCAATAAAAAGGAAATGAAAAAAGTAAGGTAGAAAATAAAATAACTCTTGCAGTATAATGAAGGAGAAAAGTCATGAAATAACTCTTTTTTACATTAATGTATTTTTGGGAAAAAAAAGGAAAATAAATTTGCACTTGCATATTGGGCTGTAGCAGTAATGAATAATATCATTTCAGTTTTTGGTTTTAAGTTGTAACTTTTGTGAACTTATAAATAATTTGGTCAAAGTTAATCTTTGCATATTCATGTTCTCTAGGTGATATAAGATTTATCCATCTATATTCATGGTTGAATGAGTAATACTTTTTCTTAATTTTAATTTAAGGGATTTTCTTGCATACAAAGTAAGATATAAGTAAATAGGAAAAGTTTTAAACATAAGGATAAATTTAGCAGGGATTCACAAAAATCCCATTTCCCAAGGAATTCTAGGAATTGCAATATCATCCCGATCTTTATGTCTTAGTTATTGATACCAGTAGCTGTCGAATGTTGACATGGTTGAAAATCTTCTAGTAAAACAGAAAAGTCATTGTACATCTTAATTATGGGTAGTTACAACATCCAAAGTTTTCTGTTCTATAAAAAATTAATGTCTGGTACAATAGCTAACATTGACGTCATTGGACCCATCGCTTTAGATCAAACGTCCAGTTCTTGGTGAGAATGGACAAGGTCTCATATGCGGCCCTTTTGCTTCCATGGGTCAGTGTAAACCAGCATCTTCTGTCATCTCTCCTGACATATTTCAAATGACAGAATGAAAATAAAGTGAGCTCCGTTTCTCCATTTTTGTAAGTACGATGCCATTCATGCTTATTTTGAATCTACCATTGGGATGCAGGAATATGTAAGACCACAGAGGTTAGGCTTATGAAGTGAGCTTAAAGGACTTCAAATCATCGGGAATTTTCTCGAAAGCGGGTGGCTGAGTCCCTGTGTGCTGGGGTATGGCTGCACAGCTGGGAGTTCTCCAAGTTAACTCCCATGTAGAATGCAAGTTATAAAGGATAAGAAACCAAAAGGTGCTCATTTGAAGCTTGTATACATATGATTAAAACTCAGTAGTAAGCAATTGCTTAGGACTGAGATTTTTTTTCAGGAAGGAGTACTTCATATCACTGACATTGCTTTGCACAGCCGACACGTGGTGATAATAAAAAGCAGACTGACTTCTATTTGGTTTTATTATTGTGTTTAAATTTTCTGCAGGCTTCCTTATTGCCGGAGCCCAGGGTAGACTATTCCCCTCACCCCGTTGTTGGCACACCAATGCACCCAGTTATTGTGGTGGTGGTGGTCGTGGCGGTGGTGGGAAGAAGCTCATGTAATGAAATAGACCAAGACTTCGCAGGCCCACCCTGAGGTTCAAGGGCTGTATTCAGAGCAGGGGGCACTGCTGTGGCTCAAGCAGCTGTTCCACGTGGTGTCTATTATATTCTCCTTCTTGGTTGCTTAGCATAAACACACACACACACACCATACACTTCATCCCATATGTCCAAGATGCTCCAGCCCAACATGAATGATGTGCCCACATACAACCACAAATGCAATGGGCTCAAATTTCAAGTCATATCAGCTACTGCATCCAAGAAGGTAGCATGCAGCCATTGTTCTGTGAGTCTAGACAGCCAAGTGACTTCCATTCCTCCTGTAGTTATACTGAGGTGTCATCTGATATCCATCAGGCTTTGGATTACTTAGCAAACAAAACCACTAATAACACACCCTATCCTCAAAGTCAATGCTAACACAATTTCTCCCATCTTAATGCTATTCCTTAGCCAATCCCTGTGTATGACTGCTTTTTTCTCTATGATGATCCAGCACAACCCCTCCAGGCTGTGTTGAGTTCAGATACTGGCCACAGAGTTGGCATTACTGAGCGGTGGGGCCCAGTATGGTGGATGGCTAGTCTCCTCTGGTTGGTGGGGGTCAGGGTGCAGTTAGAAATGTTTTCAGAGGGGCTTGAAGTTGTAGGGTCCTTCGTCTGCTCCCTTAGATCACCATTTCCCTTGCCAGAACTCCACTCTTTCCTGACGATGCTGTACAAACCTATGAAACCTGATGAGTTCGTAAATGCAAGGGCAGGTCTAATGCAGTGGCCTGAAATATCAAGTTCTAAACTTGTTGTTTTAGTGATCTCAGGCCCGTAGCTAGTGGGCGCATATTAGACCCTTAACCTTGAATGTGTGCCTCTAGGGAAGACTTCAGGGATGGAGTTAGCTGTTCTCTTATGTGGGTTATCCCAAAGCACTCAGAGGCAACCACCTGACTTGGCGGTCTCAGTCTTTCTTTTCTCTTTTAAACTGCTTTATGGTGGCAACTGTTGGGTTCCCTCAAACCCTACTGCTGGTCAGGTCTCAGGTGACCACAAGAAACACATACCAAGGTTACTGATTTTCAATCTTTGGAAAAAAGTATTACTACCTTCACTCCCACCCTAACACAATGACTTACTACATTTTCCCTGAAGGTGTGCAATTTGCAACCTACTCTCTAGAACCAATTTACGAATTATTTAATCTTATTATTTGAAAACCTCAGATACCCACTCTAGTGGATTTTAGCAAAACTAAAGGGAGGAAGACATTTGCTGGAAGAATACTGGGACAATCATGGAGGGTGACTATTGCATTCACAACTTAGTTGTGGGGAGAGGAGAAACCAAGGGACGCTGAAGGTCTCGGCAGCAAGGGTCTGTGGCCCTTCTCTGGAATCCTGTTAGTCACGAGCAGTAGCAAGCTGAAGCTCTGTGTATCTTGGGGAGAATCTGATGTTGGCCAAGCTCAGGTGTCTGACCGTGTCAGGGGCAGAACTGTGCCGTCCAGACAAGACCTGTGGTGGGTGGAGACTGGGCGATATGTTGTGTTATGGGGGGGCTGTACCCAGAGGAGGGCAGTTCTTGTGAGATAGGCAGCCTCGACTTGTGTTTGGCGGGGGAGGGAATCTTCGTTTCCTTCATTAGCCATTTCCTGCCATGGGTCCCTCTCTGTACACACTGGAGCCTATTCAACAGTGTTGACTGACTCATGAAAAGATGTCATTAGCTAAAAACAAGAAGCGATAGAAGAGGTTCAAGATCAATCAACCTCTGGCTAGGAAGACAGCGGTGATCTGGTAAAAGTGAGAAGAAAACGAGATGATTCTGGGATCCAGACAAGAGAATTCAGCAGAAAAGCATGCCTCTGTGCGACTCTGAGCCTTTTGCTGGCATCCTTAGCTTCCAAAAAATCCTCCCCTCTCTGAATCTCAGCTCCTACCATCTATAGTGCTCATTTGACTCTGAGCACGGATACTCTGCCTGGGTCTGTACATTTCTGAATGTAAGCTCTGTACCCCAAACCAAATGTCAAGAGCCCCAAGGACAGAATGCATATCCTACAGGTTTTTTTTCATCTCCAGGATCAAGACTGTGGCTCCCTCACACACTAAATATGCAGTGACTGTATTTTCACGAAGACAATCGCCATAAGCACTACAGGGACAAATAATACAGCAAATGTTCCTAAGTATGTCTTTTCTTGTTTTTTTTTTTTTAATTAAATGAATAGTTTGACAATGACTAGGGCTGAAATTAATATGCACTTAGGATAAGATTTAAGTAATTCAATAAACAGGGTTTGATTCATTTTTCACTCACCACTAATAGTCGTAATCAACATAATCAATGCTTAACTAGTGGCTAGTTCTCTCTCAAGCTCAAGCAGATTACATATTTCTAATTTTTTTTTTTTTTTTTTTTTTTTAGGGAAAGAGAGTGGGAGAAGAGCATAGGGAGAGAGGGAATTTCAAGCAGGCTCCACGCCCAGCATGGAACTCAATGCGGGGTTTGTTCTCATGACCTTGAGCCCATGACCAGAGCTGAAATCCAAAGTCTGATGCTTATCCGAGTGAGCCATTCAGGCGCCCTTGTGTATTTCTAAATCTACATGAGAAAGTGTCTAGAAGAAATCTAATAAGCTATCTCACACATAGTAGGCATTCAATAAATATTAAATAAAATACATTAGTGACAAAAATCATTCACCTTGGGTCATTTTTAGGCCAAACCTTCCAGTTAAGGCCCTTTGGAGTTTTTTGACATCTTGATTCTTAAAACCCTTACCGGAAACTTGTATTTATGTCAGAGGTTCTCAGAGGGTTGAGTGAGGCTGGGGGACCCGATCATCAGACCTCCCTGGAGGAGTATTCTTCCTGATCCTTCTCTTCACCTCTTGCCTTCCCCCTCTGGAGACTCCATCAGAGCTATGTTATCTCTCAGGGCTTCTCTGTACAAAAATGTGTTGAGATCACTTAGCCTTGGCTTTTTTTCTTTTCTTTTTCTAAATAAGAAACACTTCAAACTCTGTGTTTGGGATTTATCTGGCAAAAGTCTTCTTTTTTGGCCTCTTTCTTGCTGTCAGACCAAGGCAAAACTGGAAGAGGGGAGTCACATTGTAGGCCTTCAAAACAGTCTTATGGCTGTGTTCCGAACACAGCTCGAAGTTTCTGTTGCTCCCAGATTTCTCCTTGCAGCTTGCTCTACTTAGAGGAGAACTGGTAAGTGTAGAGGAGGTCACAGCATGCATTTTGACAAAAAGCAGTCCATTTTCAAGAGGAAGACTCAAGAAGTTTAGGCTCCAGGACCGGTGTCTCAGCTCGATGTCATGCTACAACTTTCTAGCTGTGTCCCTTCTCTGCCTTGGTTTTCTGTCTATAAATGGGAGCAAGAATCATTTGTATCTTACAGGGTTGTTAAGAATTAAAAGAGCACCTGGCACATAATAAGTATGCAGTAAATATTAGTTCTCATTAATTTTCCTGGACACCTAATTTGGGGGCAATCATCATTTGCCAGCCTGTGTGTGTGTGTATGTATGCACACACACGTGCACACATGTTGGTATGCAGACTCCACACGCTGTGTAATATTTATTTGTTGTGAGTCTGCCCCACACTTCAAGGTGGGTACTTACTCCGTTTTATTCACTACTGGGTCTTTGTACCTGAAACAAGGCTGGGCTTGGTAGGCACCCCGAAACGATATTGGAGTAAATGTTGAAGGAAATCCCTAAACAGAGATATGTGCGCACACACATCTATGTACACAGTCTCTCACACACCCACACACACAGTTAGGAATATAAAGCATTTTCTTTCCAAATACCTTGATTAGACTGGAGGAGGGCAAGCTAGCAAAGAGAAGATCATGAGTAAGGTCTGATTTCAGAAAACATTTTAGTATACAAACTCAGGTTTCAGGAGAAGTGGTTAACACACTGACTTTGCAGGAATCAAAGAGGAGGGAGCAGGAAGATGTTCCAAGCAAGGAGATACCGCAGAAGAAGAGAGAGAGGGCGCCCCTGACTCCTGCCCCCAGGAAGCTGACCTGGGTTCGCACGGTATTTGACATGATTGCTTTCCTCCGGACCACATGCCTAGAGAAGCAGTCGTGGGTTCTTTCTAGTCATCCCGAAGTGTTCTAATTAGGTCAGTTTGCTCAGTTTCCCAGAGCTCTGGGGATCGCTTTAAAGGACAATTCCTGGACATTTTACGTGTTTTGCTGAGTCACCGTGTAAGAACTTTCCTGCAAAGAAGTCTGAGACTCTGCTACGGCAACAGGCCATAGCTCTACAGCACTAACGATAGGCTCAAACTAACGGCAGCTGATTCGAAGCTGTTCTGTGTCTAGGGTCTGGGAGAGAACGCAAGTATTCCTGGCGGGGGAAGCCGCCCGCTGCCCATCGTGTAGACCTCTCTCTGTGTGCTTTTCCCCCAGGACTCACAGGCTCCCGTGTCCTGCAGCTGGAGGACTCCTTTATAAGATTAGCCTTCCTCATTGGGAAATTTTCGAGGTTCAGGGGCATAATCCCACCAGTTTGGCAAATCGAAGATGTAGAAAGAGAGCTCTTTACCTATCTTTATCCACAGTGAACTATTTCAGCAGCAAGCTTCCATACAATTAATGAGCCAATTACAAATGGGGTTATCTAGTTAGAAACGGTGGGTCTTCGGAATGAACTCCCTTTAAGCATTCATTGGTCAAAAATCTAGCGAGAACTTGCTAAATGGGAGACAGCAGGGCAGGTGAGATTGCTGAGGACAATTAGCAAGGACAGGTGCTGGTTTCGCTATGCATGGTGTTAGGTGTTTTCCCGATCTTCGCATGTAATCTTCACAACCTGGATTTTTAGCCGGTATGTGAGTCCCTAGCTGTTCTTGCACAGGATGGTGGAAGAATCAGACGCTCAGGGTTGGCAAACATTTCCCAGCTTCCCTTGCAGGTAGGTATGGCCAAGACTCTGGGCTAGTCCATAGGATTTGAATAAAAGTGATATGTGCGATTCGGGGATAAAGTCCATACTAGGGGATCTCTTTCCTCTCTGTTCTACCTTCCTGGGAACTGGAAATAGATGTGCTTGTGAGGCTAGCAAATAAAGTTTAGTTCATCTGGGCAATGTTAAAGCAGTGAGACCAAAGGAACCCAAGTCCCTAGCTGGCCTCAGAGAGCAGTCTCCTACCTCAACCAGCTGCCCATCTATGGGTCATTACATGAGAGGACAGGAAACTTCTATCTTACTTGAGTCTTTCTATTTGGACATATCTCTGCTACATAAACTCAGTTTCTACAGTTTTAATATAGTGGATAAGAAATCTATGCTAAGGATGAAAAAAATGAAGAAGTTAAGCAAATTTTCCAAAATCACCAAAGTAGTACTTTACACCCAGACTCAGACTCTGGTGTGATGTCTTCCCTAAAATCAGTAGAGAATAGGGGCACCTGGGTGGCTCAGTTGGTTAGGCGACTGCCTTCAGCTCAGGTCACGATCCCAGAGTCCCAGATTGAGCCCTGCATCGGGCTCCCTGCTCAGGGGGAAGCCTGCTTCTCCCTCTCTCACTGCCCCTGCTTGTGTTCCCTCTCAGGCTGTGTTTCTCTCTGTCCAATAAATAAATAAAATATTTAAAAAAAATTTACAATCAGTAGAGAGTAGATGCTGTGAAGTCTCTTGGGCTTCTCAAGAAAAGGAATTGTACTATAAATATTTTTAGGGGTTCATCTGGCAAAAAGCTTCCCAGAAAAGAGGGACTCAAACATTTACTGAATACTGCTACATGCACTTTGCATATGATGTTGCCGCGGAGACACAGGTGTTGTTCCCCAAATATGCACTGTCTCAGACGCCCGACCTTGAGCTGACAGTCACACATGAGAGAGCAGAAGCCTGGTGGGCGCCGAGGAGGGAGAGGGAGAGTCTGGCTGCACTGGGTCAGGCACGGCCGCAAGGAAGAAGGGGCCCTGGGTGTGGGTCCTGCAGAATAGGCTGGGTCTGGGGGAAGGACGTGGCCAGTAGGGAGCATGGCAAGAGCAAGGGACGGGGCAGGAGAGCACCAGCAGTGCGGCCGCAACGGGAGCTCTGCAAGGCATGGTGACCACGGGCCGCCTGGCTGAGCCCAGCGAGGGCTTGGAGAGGAGCAGAGATCAGACTTCACTAGAGAAGTGGAATCGCTATGTTGTGTACCCGAAACTCACCTAACGCTGTGTGTCAGCTATATGCAAATTTTAAACACCGAAAAAAGAAAAGAAAAAAAAAAAAAGGCCAGACACCCAGTGTCAAATTCAGGGAGACCTTCTGAATTCTAAATAAAATGGTGGAAAAATCAGAGACTCAGAGGCTGACTACTTACTGAGCCACTGAGGGGCCCCAGGCGAGTGTATCAGTAACCTGGACACTCCGTGGAGGAGGACAGACAGGAGACAGGGAGGCTGCCGAGGAGGCTGAGCAGGGAAGCGGCA
>PITA01004159.1:84092-127575 GCA_004023965.1 Spilogale gracilis | reverse complement strand
GTGGCAGAAGGAAAGCAAATGGGAACTAGGGTAATCTAGGGAGGGAAATGAAACAACAGAGATTTTGAACACAGAAACAAACTGAGGGACTTGGAGGGAGGGGGGTGGAGGGATGGGAGAGCCTGGTGGTGGGTACTGGGGACACCTAAAGCGGGGAGCACTGGGTGTGGGGAATGGGGAATGAATCTTGAAACACTGGGAAAAAAAATTTAGTAACAATAAAAAAAAAAAAATCTATAAAAAAAAATAAAAAATAAAAATAAAATAGAAGACAGGGGGAAAAAACACAGCAGCTGACTCATTTGCAAGAAAATATTCAATGTAAATGACTTTCCTCAGAAACTTAAAAGGAATTCATTTTCAGGGTTTTTTTTTTTTCAGTCAAAAAATGTATGAGAGAAGAGGAAATATTTATGAGGGAACAACATCACACAAAATGTAACACATGAAATGTTAGGATATTAGGATTAGGCTGGACGTACAAAAGTGCCAGTATTTTATCATTTTTGACCTACTCAAATGGAAAAGTTCAAATGACTCACCTAATAACTTCTGAAACACAAAAGCTAAAAAGAAAAAGAAAAAAAGAAAAGACCATTTAATTAAAAAAAAAAGAATTCTATTTTCAAATATCTCTAATAATCACACGTACCTTGAGAGTTCTCTTTCCGAATTATCAAGGCAGGGTTAATGAATAAGAAAAGTAGTTTCATGTGGTATCTTCCCCATTCCGACCTTTAAGTTAAGCTCCTGGGAGGAAGGAGCTGAATATTTAAGACGTAAATTTAAAAAGAGAACTTCTGTATAATTACGTATTTTAGGGAATTCATTATTTTCCATAAGGGAAAAGATACTAAAATTCCTCTAAATCCTAATGTAGGATTTCCCAGAAAAATGTGGCTCTCTCAGGCTAAACTAGCAGGGAAGAAAGAAGTTCAATGGATGTTTTCCTGATCCAAAGTAAAAGACTCCTAGGAAAAAAGGGAATTATCTGAGGAGTGGGGAGAGAAGGAATGCAAACCAAACCATTCAGACCCTTCTTGCCCAGAACATTACAGGATCAGTCTTTTCTCACTCATCTTGAAAAGCAAGGATTGGAAGGGGAGAAGGATTTTGGAAAGGAATAAAGATGATAATGTTATACAATCAATATGCCCTAAATTTTCCTGCTTCAACTGTCATCTCAGTAACACCCGCCACATTTGGAGAAACAGCAAGCACCAGGGTTCTGGGGGGCCCCTTCTGCCTGGCTGTATGGTATGGGTGGCCCAACAGAGGCGAGAAGACTTCTTCAAAGCCTTAGGCTTTAACAATTTTTGTGCTGACATCTTTCAGAGTTGTTTTTCAGTCCTGTGGTTAGTATTCATGAGTTCAGAGTGTTCTGCCCTCAGAACATCGAAGCAATTAGCACAAAGAATCTAAAATCTTAAGAAATGAATGTATTTTTGAGTGAGCTAGTGCTCCTTAGTGCTGGGAGATGTATCTCCTCTTCATGTGAGCACTTGTTGATGGATCTCTTTTAAAAATGTGTACAGCAGCAAAGGGGATATGGTCAATAATATTGTCCTAATGTTGTATGGTGACAGATGGTGAGCATTTTTCAATGTATCTCATGTCCAGCTGCTACATTACACACCTGAAGCTAATATATTATTCTGTTAGCTAATACTACAATTAAAAATAAATTAGTAAAATAAGTAAAAATATTTAAGGGGCACACAAAAAATAAATGTATTTTGGACTTTGTTGCCTCCTTAAATTGGTAAGCCATACTGAAGGGAGGTCCAGCAAAATGGCAGAGAAGGGGACCCTATTTCAACCAGTCCCCTGAATTGAGCTGGATATATGGCAGACCTCTCTAAACACCCATAAAATCAGCCTGAGATGTAAGAAAATATATCCAGATCTATAGCAACAGAGGCAGGTTTCAAGGTATGAAGCAGGGAAGGGCAATTCTATGGGTGGATACTGGAAGATAAATGGAAGGGGGAAGGAGCCACCATAAGCGCTGGTGCTGGGAAGCTGAAATAACAAAGAAGCTCAAAAGTGTCCCTCACTGGGGCCCAGGCACAGACTTCCAGACCAGTAGCCATGGGGAAGGGACTTTATGGCAACCCCGCAGACTGAAACCTGGAGCTGCAGGGGGACATGTGTGAACTGGAGGCAGCTGGTGGTTTTAGAGCACAAAGGGCAGAGACGTGCCTGGACCTGGAAGCGAGGGCTGGGAGTACTATTGTGGAGCGCACAACCCAAGTCACTGTGGTTTTTAGCAGCACAGACAAAAATGGAGTCACTGTGACCTAGAGAGCTCTCTGGAGAATACACTGGCATCTCTTTGTTCTGAAACAGAGGTGTGGACACAGTCACTTCTGCTGTGACTCTTGGAAGGGACACAGAAACCCATCAGGGAAAGCTGCCAGAGAACAAAAGCCCCCCAGACCCCGTTTTCCCTTAACCCATCCCCCACCACAGGGGACAAGGCAATTCTGCCCAAGCAGGATTGCCTGAGTAACAGTGTGGCAGGTCCTCCCCTCAGAAGACAGGTTGAGGGGCCCCTGGGTGGCTTAGTTGGTTAAGCGACTGCCTTCGGCTCAGGTCATGGTCCTGGAAACCCGGGATTGAGTCCCACATTGGGCTGCCTGCTCGGCGGGAAGTCTGCTTCTCCCTCTCTCACTCCCCCTGCTTGTGTTCCCTCTCTGGCTGTGTTTCTCTCTGTCAAATAAATAAAATCTTTAAAAAATAAAGAAGACAGGCTGAAAGAACAAGAGGCAAGAATACTAATCTCCCTATAAAACAGGTGCATATTGCTTGGATTGTTGTCAATACTATGGACTCTGTACATTCCCTCAACCACCTCTCACCAGAATGACTAGGAGAAAAACCCCAACACAGGAAAAGTTCAGAGACTGTGACCTCTGCCAGCGAAATAATGGATATGGACATAAGCAAGATGTCAGAAATAGACTTCAGGATAACAGTTACACAGACAATAGCTAGGTTGGAGAAAACCATTAATGGCAACATAGATTCTCTAAGGCCAGAAGTGAAAGCTGATGTGGCAGAATTTAAAAATGTTATCAATGAGATCTAATCTAATATAGTTACTCTAACAGCTAGTGTAAATGAGGCAGAAGATCAAATTAGTGAACTAGAAGATAAACTGATAGAAAAGAAGGATCAGGAGGAGGCCTGGATTAAATAGCTTAGAATCCATGAAAACGGAATTAGAGAACTAAATAGTATCATGAAATGTTCCAATGTCAGAATTATTGGGGACCCTGAGGGGATGGAGAGAGAGAGAGAATTGGAAGATATAGTTGAACAAATCTTAGCTGAGAGTTTTCCTAATCTGGGGAATGAAACAAGTGTTCATGTCCCAGAGGCATAGAGGACACCCCCCAAGATCAGTGAGGGTAGAAGGACCTCCCAGCATGTAATACTGAAACTCGCAAATCTTGAAACTAGAGAAAATATGTTAAGGGAAGCTAGGGGGGAGAGAATCCTTAACTACACCAGGAGGAACATCAGAATAATGTCAAAACTTTCCACAGACACTTAGCAAGCCAGAAAGGGCTGGCAAGACATATTCAGGACACTAAATGAAAAGAACATGCAGCCAAGAATACTTTATCCAGCAAGGGTGTAATTTAGAATGGATAGAGAGATAAAGAGCTTCCAAGATCGGCAAAGACTGAAAGAATATGTGACCACCAGGATAAATATTAAGGGATGTTCTATAAAAGAAGACCCCAAGAGTGATAGAAAACAGAAATTTACAGAGATAATGTATAGAAACAAGGACCTCAAAGGCAACATGGTGACAATAAAAACATATCTTTCAATAATCACTCTCAACATGAAGGGACTAAATGCTCCCATAAAATGGCACAGGATCACAGACTGCACAAAAAGACAGTTCCCATTCATATGCTGTCTACAAGAATCTCATTTTGAACCTAAAGATACATCCAGACTGAAAGCAAAGAGAAGGAGGACCATCTTTCATGACAACGGACCGCAAAAGAAAGCTGGGTAGCAATTCTCATATCAGACAAATTAGATTTTAAACTGAAAACTGTGTCAGAGATACAGAAGTACATTACATCATTCTTAAAGGGTCGAGTCAACAAGAAGATCTAACAACTGTAAATATCTATGATCCCTACATGGGAGCAGCCAACCAAATAAGCCAACTGTTAATCAAAATAAAGAGACATATTGAAAAGAATACATTAATTGTAGGGGATCTTAACACACCACCCTCAGCAAGACAGATTGTCTAAACAGAAAATCAAAGAAGCAATAGCTTTGAATGACACACTGAACCAGATGGACTATATATATACATATGTATATATAAAACATTCTACCCTAAAACAACAGAATACTCATTCTCCTGTAGCACACATGAAATTTCTCCAGAATAGACCACAAATCAGGTTTTAGCTGATACCAAAAGACTGAGATTATTCCCTGCATATTCTCAGACCACACTGTTTTGAAACTGGAACTCAATCACAAGAAAAAATTTGGAAGAAATTCGAACATTTGGAAGCTAAAGACAGTCCTGCTTGAGAATGTTTGGGTCAACCACGAAAACAAAGAAAAACTCAAACAATTCATGGAAACAAATGAGAATGAAAATACATTGGTCCAAAACGTATGGGATACAGCAAAGGCAGTCCTAAGGGGAAAATACATAGCCATCCAAGCCTCACTCAAAAAAATTGGAAAATCCCGAATACACAAACTTTTTTTACACCTTAAAGAGCTGGAAAATCAACAACAAATGAAGCCTACCCCATGCATAAGAAGGAAAATAATTAAGAATAGAGCAGAGATCAATGAATTAGAAACCAGACATACAGTAAACCGCATCAACGGAACTAGAAGCTGGTTCTTTGAAAGAATTAATAAGATCAATAAGCCACTGGACAGACTAATCCAGAAGAAAAGAACCCAAATTAATAAAATTATGAATGAAAGGGGAGAGATCACAACTAACACCAAGGAAATAGAAACAATCATCAGAAATTACTATCAACAGTTATATGCCAACAAGTTAAACAACCTAGAAGATATGGATGCACTCCTGGAAGCCTATAAACTTCTAAGACTGGAAAAGGAAGAAATTGACAACCTAAATAGACCAATAACTAGTAACAAGATTGAAGAAGTGATCAAAACCTCCCAAAAAACAAGAGTCCAGGACTTGATGGATTCCCTGGGGAATTCTACCAAACAGTCAAAAAAGAAATAATACCTACCCTCCTGAAACCGTTTCAAAAAAATAGAAACAGAAAGGAAACTTCCAGACTCTTTCTATGAAGCTAGCATCACCTTGACCCCAAACGAGGCAAAGACCCCATGAAAAAGGAGAATTTCAGACCAATATCCCTGATGAATATAAATGCCAGGATTCTTAACAAGATCCTAGCAATAGGATCCAACAGTACATTAAAAAGATTATCCACCACAATGAAGTGGGATTTATCCCTGTGATATAAGGGTGGCTCAACATTCACAAATCAATCAGTCTGATAGAACAAATTAATAAGAGAAGAGAGAAGAGCCAAATGGTGCTCTCAATTGATGCAGGAAAAAGCATCTGACAAAATACAGTATCCTTTCCTGATTAAAACTCTTCAGAGTATAAGGATAGAAGAAACATTCCTCATCTTCATAAATCTATCTATGAAAAACCCACAGCAAATATCATTCTCAATGTGGAAAAGCTAACAGGATTTCCCTTAAGATCAGGAACAGAGCAAGGATGTCCACTCTTGAGACTGTTTTACAACATAGTACTAGAAGTCCTAGCAACAGCAGTCAGACAACAAAAAGAATAAAAAATATTCAAATTGGAAAAGAAAAGTCAAACTCTCTCTCTCTTTCCAGATGGTATGATACCTTATGTGGGAAACCCAAAAAACTCTACTCATGAATTACTGGAACTCATATAGCAATTCAGTAATGTAGCAGGATACAAACTCAATGCACAGAAATCTGTTGCTTTCTTAAACACTAACAATGAAACTGTAGAAAGAGAAATTAGAGAATCGATTCCATTTACAATAGCATCAAAAACCATAAGATACCTTGGAATAAACCCAACCAAAGAAGTAAAGGATCTATACTTGAGGAACTACAGAAAACTCATGAAAGAAATTGAAGACACAAAAAAAGGAAAAAGCATTCCATGCTCATGGATCAGAAGAATAAGCATTGCTAAAATGTTTACACTGCCCAGAGCAATCTACACTTTCAGTGCCATCCTGATGAAAATACCATCTGCATTTTTCAAAGTCCTGGAACGAACAATCCTAAAATTTATATGGAACCAGAAAAGACCCTGAATCGCCAAGAAAATGCTGAAAAAGAAAAACAAAGCTGGATGAATCATGTTGCCTGATTTCAAGCTTTATTACAAAGCTGTGATCACCAAGACAGCAGGGTACTGGCACAAAAACAGACGAACAGAACAGAGAAGAGAGCCCAGATATGGACCCTTAACTCTATGTTCAAATAATCTTCAACAAAACTGGAAAAAATATCCAATGGAAAAAACACAGTCTCTTCAATAAATGGTGCTAGGGAAAACTAGACAGTTATGTATAGAAGAATGAAATTCGACCATTCTCTTACACCATACACAAAGATAAATTCCAAAATGGATGAAAGACCTCAATGTGAGGGGCGCCTGGGTGGCTCAGTTGGTTGGGCAACTGCCTTCAGCTCAGGTCATGATCCTGGAGACCCGGGATCAAGCCCCACATCAGGCTCCCTGCTCGGCGGGAAGTCTGCTTCTCCCTCTCTCACTCCCCCTACTTGTGTTCCCTCTCTCGCTGTGTTTCTCTCTGTCAAATAAATAAATAAAATTAAAAAAAAAAAAAAAAAAAAAAAAAAAAAAAAAAAAAAAAAAAAAAAAGACCTCAATGTGAGATAGGAATCCATCAAAATCCTAGAGCAGAACATAGGCAGTAACCTCCATAACATTAGCCACAGCAACTTTTTTCAAGACACATCTCCAACAGCAAAGAAAACAAAAGTAAAAATGAACTTTTGGGACTTCATCAAAATAAAAAGCTTCTGCACAGCAATGAAAACAGTTAACACAACAAAAAGGCAACAACCCGCAGAATGGGAGAAGATATTTATAAATGACACTACAAAGGGCTGATATCCAAGATCTGTAAAGAACTCCTCAAATTCAACACCCCAAAATAACAAATAATCAAGTTAAAAAAATGGGCAGAAGGCATGAGCAGACACTTCTTCAAAAAAGATATACAAATGGGTGACACATGAAAAAGTGTTCATCATCATTACCTATCAGGGAAATTAAAATCAAAACCACATTGAGACACCACTTTTACCAGTTAGAATGGCAAAAATTAACAAGGCAAGAAACAACAAATATTAGAGAGGCAGTGGAGAATGGGGAACACTCTTACACTGTTGGTAGGAATGCAAGTTGGTACAGACACTTTGGAAAACAGTGTGGAGGTTCCTCAAAAAGCTCTAAAAATAGAGCTAACCCTATGACCCGGCAATTGCACTATTGGGTATTTACTCCCAAAGAAATAGATTTGTGAAAAGAAGGGCCATATTCATCCCACTGTTCAGAGCAGCAATGTCCACAATACCCAAACTGTGCAAACAGCCAAGATGCCCTTCAACAGACAAATGGATAAAGATGGGGTCCATATATACAATGGAATATTACTCAGCCATCAGAAAGGAGGAATACCCAACTTTTGCATCAAATGGATGGGACTGGAGAAGATCATGCTGAGTGAAATAAGTCAACCAGAGAATGTCAATTATCATATGGTTTCATTTACTTGTAGAAAATAAGGAATAGCATGGAAGACATTACAAGAAAAAAAAGGGGGAAATGGAGAGAGAGAAATCAGAGGAAAGGAACCATAAGAGATTATGGACCCCAGGAAACAAAGTGATGGTTTTAGAGGTAAGGGGGGTGGGAGGATGAGTTGGTCTGGTGATGGGTATTAAGGAAAGCACATATTATATGGACCACTAGGTGTTATATGTAAACAGTGAATTCTGGAACACTACATCAAAAACTAATGAGGTACTATGTGGTGACTAACATAATATTTTTTAAAGAAAGGCAAGAAATAGTAAGTGTTGGTGAGAAGGTAGAAAAGAAGGAGCCCTTGTGCACCACTGGTGGGAATAATGCATCCACTGTGAGAAACAGCATGAAGTCTCCTCAAAAAATTAAAAATATATTAAAATACATAATATAATATATAGTCTATTGTACATCTGAAACTAATATAACACTGTATGTAAATTATACTCAAATTAAAAAAATACAGAATGAAATACCATATGATCCAGTAACTCCACTACTGGATATTTACCCAAAGAAAACAAAAACACTAATTTGAAAAGATACATACACACCTACGTTTACTGCTGCATCATTTACAGTAGTCAACATATGGAAGTATCAGAAGTGTCCATGAAACACAGATACATAGATAGATGAATGGACGAAGAAGATGTCACACACACACACACACACACACACACACACACACACACGTGAATATTACTCAGCCAATAGAAAGAATGGGGTCTTGCCACTTGTTACAAATGGGTGGACTTAGAGGGTATATGCTAAGAGAAATAAGTCAGACAGAGAAAGACAAATGTCATATGATTTCATTTATATGTGGAATCTAAAATAACAAAACAAATAAAAGGAGAAACAGACAAAAACACTACACTCTTAAATACAAAAAACCCCACAAAATCCTGGCTGCCAGAGGGGAAGTGGGTGGGGCGGTGGGTGGAATTTAGATGAAGGCGATTAAGGGGTACAAACTTTCAGTTATAAAATAAAGAAGTCACACAGATAAAAAGCACAACATAGAAAATACAGTAAATAATACTATTATGTTGTATGGTAATAGATGGTAACTCTACTTAGGATGAGTAGTGAGTAACATATGTAACCACTGAATTGATATGTTGTATACCTCTTATATAACATGGTATGTTAACCATACTTAATAAAAAAATTTTTACAAAGCCATACTGTAGATCCTGCAGAATGAAGAAAGCACCAAAGATGCAAGACAAACTTAACCGGAATCAGAACATACCAGCTATCTGATCACAGGAATGCTACTTTGAATCATCTCAGGTCGTTCTATCTAAACATCTATCTCTTCTGAGAAGCAAAAAGTGAATTTATCCAAAAGACAAATACGTGCCAGGAACATAAGTTCTCAATAAAAATTACTTTTATTCCTTCTGGTGCTCTAACCCAGACACTGTGGGTGCTTACCCTCTCGCCACCCCATGGCAGCCATGCAACAGTATGCTACAGTACTTGAGACAAAAGGTATCTCTACCCCTTCCCCAAGTGATCCCTGGAAATAGTAATGCTTTCTTTCCTAACCTCCACCACTACCCTACAGTTAATACAGTTCCAGTAGAGATGCAAATGGGCAGTGGAGGTGGTAGAACCAAGAGCTAGAGGCAGAAGTGAGCAGTGCAGATTCAAATACATCATAAAAGCCAATCTTTAACCAGAAATGACAAGGAATTGTTACCTCTGTCTACACTGCTCCAGCATTCTAGCGATCTCTACAGGGCTGGGCACGCCCATGTCTGCAACTCCAGCCCATCTATTCTTCCCCATGCTCACCAAACTCTCCTACACTACTACTCCCTTTCATTTCTTGAGTCACCAGAGAATGAAAGGCTCTTTCCCTGCCTCTTTGTGGGGCTGGCTTCTTCCAACATTTAGCTTAATTGTTACTTTGTTTTGTTTTGTTTTGTTTTAATAAAAATGTGTTTCAAGGGGCGCCTGGGTGGCTCAGTTGGTTGGGCGACTGCCTTCAGCTCAGGTCATGATCCCAGAAAGCAGGGATTGAGCCCCATATTGGGCTCCATGCTGGGCGGGAAGCCTGCTTCTCCCTCTCTGGCTGCGTTTCTCTCTGTCAAATAAATAAATAAATACAATTAAAAAAAATAACCTATCCTACTTTAAAAAAAAATTGTGTTTCAAACCAAATCATCATGCTTTATGATAAAAGTTTTGAAGCATTCCCATGAACATTCAGGAAAAACAAATCATAGACTGCCTTCATCATCATTATTCTTTCACTTTTTCTCAAAGTACTAGTGAATGCAAATACCAAGAGAAATAAAACATAGGTATCAGCAAGATATGGGCATGATTATAACATGCACTTGGTATAATTATATAAGAAAATTAAGTATGCTGGTTGGCATACAGAACAACAGCATTCATACATATACATAGCAACCACACAGAAAATATAACGGGAGTTCTTAGCTAAGATTACAGATTGAATAAACACATATCATTTCACTTTCTCTTGAACCTCACCAAAACCAGAGCAAAAGGAAATTTTTTAAGAGCATAAACTCACAAGGATAGGGGATAACAGAGAGAAAATACCAGTGATTAAAGCAGTAATGCAGGTGGACAAATGAAACAGTGGGGATCACTGAGAATTTCCCTAGTTCATACAACAGAATCCTCAAAAGGCACAAAGACAGAAAATACAGAGCAGTCTAGTTTTGTAAGATCTTTGCATTTCAGGGTTTTTTTTCTTACTTTTTAAAAAAAAATTTAAAGATTTGATTTTTTTATTAGAGCGAAAGAGTATAAGCAAGGGGAAGAACAGAGGGAGAGGGAGAAGCAGCTCCCTGATGAACAGGGAGCCCAGCATGGGGCTCAGTCATGGGACCCTGGGATCATGACCTGAGCTGAAGGCAGATGCTTAACAACTGAGCCACCCAGGCACCCAGCCCTCTGCATGTCAAGATTTTTTAAAACATTTTAATTGACACATGACTTGTATACCACAATGTTCACCTGACTAAAGGATACAATTCCGCATTTGTTTGTTTGTTTGTTTAAAGATTTTATTTATTTATTTGACAGAGAGAAACAAAGTGAGAGAGGGAGCACAAGCAGGGGGAGTGAGAGAGAGAGAAGCCGACTTCCCGCTGAGCAGGGAGCCCGGTGCTGGGTTCAATCCTAGGTCTCCAGGATCATGACCTGAGCTGAAAGCAGACACTTAAGGACTGAGCCACCCAGCCGTCCCACAGTTCCATGTTTTTTGTATGCAAACAGATGTGCAACCATCATCATAATCTAATTTTAGAGCATGTGTATAATTCTGGGTCACAGTTTAAATGGCACGTCCTTATAACTGTCCTCCCTGATTATCCTGAATAGACACACACTCCTTATTTCCTGCTTCTTGTCTTCAAGCGAATAATGATCTATAGTTGCATTACTTAGTTATTGGCTTCCTTGTTTATGCCAACCTTATTTACGAGAACATAAGCTCCATAAACAGGGATTGTGTCTCCTCATCTTCTCTGTAGTTGAGCACATAATACCCAGTCACTAAAACAGCTGAATGAACTGCAAAGACATAATTACTGCAGAAGCCTGAACTGTGCTCCCTGACATGATGGGGGCCAGTCCTCAAGAGCAACACCTTGTGGCACTGAGTTGGAACTGCAAGCAGGAAGGTGAACCAACCCAATGGGACTGAGCACACCTTTTAGATTCTTGGATATTTAGGGATAAATGGGGAGGGAAGGTTTCAAGAAGATAACAGAACTCATAAGAATGGGCTGGTCTCATGCAACTTATTTTAAAAATAAATAAAACAATATGGTCATATATGCAGCTCAGACTGGCTGCCTACGTCATTCAGACCGCTTACACTAACATTTTAAAATATCCAAAGAGCGTCTGGGTGGCTAAGTCAGTTAAGCATCTGCCTTCGGCTCAGGTCATGATTCCAGGGTCCTGGGATCAAGCCCCGAATCATGCTTACTGCTCGAGGGGAAGCCTGCTTCTCCCTCTCTCACTCGCTCTGTTTATGTTCCTGCTCCTGCTGTGTCTCTCTCTGTCAAATAAATTAAATCTTTAAAAATAAACAAATAAATAAATATAAATAAATAAAATATACAAAGTAAATGTATCCTTAAAGCATCCAGCCTGTACTCACTATGTTAATTAGCAGCTGAGTCCAGGGTAGTGTAGAGTTCCAGAGCTAGAACTGCCCCCTTCTGTCACTTTCTAGCTGTGTGGCTTGGAGCAAGTTACTTAACTGCTTTGGGCTTTGAGTTTTACATTTATAAAACTGACATATTAATGGTTCTTATGGCACAAGAACTGTTGTATTAAGGGAAGATAATCAGAATTATGCCTGCCATACACTGAGGGTCTAATATAAGTTTCTCAGTAGCTTAGAAGCACAAGCAGGCCTCGCAGCTAGTGCAGGGGGTGGTATGAACAGTTGCAGGTGGTGGTAAATGAGAGAGGGGCCGCCCAGCATGCCTGCTTCGTGGGGCAGGATTGGCAGATTTAGCTCTGTGTCAAGCAGTGTCAAATCCAAAGTACCAAATGAGTATCGTGTGGACTTGCGCTCCCAAAGTTTCCAATCATGCTGCAAGATGATTTGACACCATTGATAGTTCCTCAAGAACTGGGTGAATCAGCACAATTATGGTCTCTGTTGTTGGCAAAGTGATGGTAAGTAATTCGTTCTTGACTTTGGGCCTGTGTGTCAGGAGGACAGTCGTGCTGCTGAGGGCATCAGTGTGTGTGTACCACAAGTGTCAGGAGAACCCAAGAATATCACTTTTGGGGACGCAAAGTGGGAAGACAGGGAACAATCCTAAGAAGCCATGCTACTCATATATCAAGAGAACCGTTTCTTTAGAGGAGAGCCCCTCTCTAGTTTGCATTTCCAAACAAAATCTCCAGTGTCCCCTCTTCAAAGATGAATGAGAGAAGTCCTCAGTTACCTTTTCTGGTTGACTTCAGAATTAATTTGTCCAGTGGGGTCCACTGGTCCTTCACGTGTATTATCTAAGGAGATGGCAAAGAAAAGTGAAAAAGGGGTTTTATCTTGAGATCTGCATGAAAATCAACTACAGAATCAGGACAAGCCTCCAGGTCCAAAGAGCAGGAAACAAAAGCAATTATTAAATTATCCAAGGAGGAGCAGGAGAAAGTTCTCCAGAAGAAGAGGTTTTCAGCATAAACAAGAATAAGTGAACTGACTTCAAGCTGAAAGTGAATGTGTTATGTTTAAAAATAGCCTAAAGGATTATTTTCCAGCTATGAAATAAAATACCTATCCAGCGAACATTCCACAGAATGATAAGTGGATTAAAGTCAAACACTCAAGATAAGCAAGTACTGAGCAGAATTACACCACACAGACTATAGGAAAACAAGTAGTAAAGGAAACAGTAACTAGAATAAGCTGTGTGATACTTCCACCATAGCCCTTCCCAAAAAATAAAATTTCAGACCCATGTAGGAGAGGAAACTTCTTCCAAATTACTCCTGTGCCTACTTAGGAGTGAAAGTCCCAAACAAAATTATTTTTGGCCATTAAAATATATCAATTAAGGTGCACTGTGCATCAGCAGAGTAATTCTTGAAGCAGCAATTATCTCAAATTCATTTTTAAAAGAATAAAAAACAAGGACATTCTTCTTTGGGGTCATCCTTTACTAATAAATCAAGTACTGAGTGAGTCTTTAGGACCTGCCTAACATCTTTTAGTTATAGTTAATGCCTAATTATTTATGGTAACTCTGTTTCTTCCATCTCAATGCATTTCCATGGACCCAAAAGTGTGCATTTGCATCTTGGTAGCAATGAAAATATGATAGGAACGGGAAAAGGAGAATTGATGTTTGCCCTGGGAGATGAACTGCATAACCCTAACTCCTAAAGAATTAACAGGCTGTGCTGGGGCTACAGGGGAACACATGTAAAAGGCAAAAGTGAGATGCCTTCATGCAGTACCGCAACCAAAAGGACCTGGAGATCAGGCTGGTTGGCAGGGGCGGGGCGGGGTGGGGGTGGGGGAAGCTGGGGGGTGGCATGGAGAACGTGCAGCTAGGCCTGCATGATTCACCTCCACTTGCACTTCCAAAACGGAGCTGCAAAGTTCTCCAAATTTGTAATTTGGGATGGAGAGTATGGCATTGGGAAAGACAGAACAGTCAAGAACAAGGTTCTGGAAACAACAGCCAGGGTTTAAATTCAGTCTCTACCATTTAGAAGCGGTGTGACATTATGTCAGCTTCAGCACCTAACTCCAGAAATGGACGTGAGAGAAGCTCCGTTATGGAGCTGTTCTTATCACTAAATAAATGGAATAATCCCTTAGTGGGACACTAGGAATGTAGCAAAATGCTTAACTATGAGCTGTTGGTAATGCCATTACTATTATTCAATCCTTGTTTATACAGCACCTTCCACTTGCCACGTTCTAGGTGCCATGGATACAGCAGTGAACACATACATTCAACAAGTAGTATTCAACAAGTGTTAAGTGCTAGGAAATAAGAAACAGTAAGTTCAAGTGATAGAGGGAGCCGGGGCTAGTGGTAGAAGAAATGGTAGATGAGATTAGAAAGGAGAACGGGTGCTAAATCATGTGAAGCCTCATGGGCTTGTGATAAGCACTTGGGACAATACTCAATTTATTGAAAGACTGATTATCAAGGAATAATATGATCTGATTAACAACTTCAAAAAATCATTTCGGCTGCTGCTATGCTGGGGGAAGACATCATAAGAGGGAAAGAGTGGAAGCAGGAAAACCAGATCAGTGAGGGTCAAATTACTCAGAAGGGAAGTAACAGTACATTAGCCAAGGGTCGAGTCACAGTGGGCATGGTCAGAGTGATTGGCTTCAGACTATCCGCAGACAGTAGACCTGGCCAGTGTGGTTGGTGGACTGAACACAAAGTATAAGAGCATGACAGGAACAAGCATGACTCCAGACAGAGAGATGAATACAACTGTTATAAAAGGATTAGAGAGAGGGGCACCTGGGTGGCTCAGAGGGTCAAGCATCTGCCTTCAACTCAGGTCTTGATCCCAGGTCCTGGGATCAAGCCCCACATTAGGCTCCCTGGTCAGCAGGGAGTCTTCCTCTGTCCCCATCCCTATGTTCATACTCTCTCTCCCTCTCTTTCAAACAAATAAATAAAGCCTTTTAAAGACTAAAAATGGAATAGAGGTAGAAATCAAGACTTCTGTTCGAGACAGTAATTTCGTGACGCTTACCAGATATCTAAGTGGAAATGGAAAGCAGGCAGTTAGATATAGGCAATTTAGAGTTCAAAAGGGAGGTAAGGACCTGAGACATGTATTATGGAGTCGTCAACATTTAGATAACCTACAAATCATGCAATGAATGAGATCATGCAGGTAGTGAGGATAGCTGGAGCGAATGGAAGGCTAAGGGCTGCACTCTGGGCACTTAGACATTTAATGTCAGAAACAGAGAGGCTATAGAGGCATAGCCACTGATGGGGGGTGTCCTTCCCAGACATGTGCTTTCACTGTTTCACTGCAAACATGTGATTCTCAGGATGAATGTCCAAAAGAAAAAAAGAAGTAAATGTATCACATTATGCAAGAGGGCGGGTAAGATAAAGACTGAGATTGGCCACTGGTTTTGGCAAAGTAGAGATCACTAGTAGTGATCTACTACTAGTAGTAGAGAGCTATTCAAGTAGACTCTTGTACTAAAGATAATTCTTATGATAATTTAGTGACTAAAGATAATTCTTTCATGGAGTGCTGTTTTGTAGGGAATCAGGAAAATGAGCAAATGGCTATACAAAGACAGGTGATAACTTTTCAAATAATGGAGATATTAAAGCCTATTCTACATTTATGGAAGTGACCCTGTAGATGGAAATAGGGCTGGGGGAGAGGGGGAAATTGGCCTGGGGAGAGGGGAATGGCAGAAGCAAAGGGTACAACTAGATATGTTTACTACCTTCCATAGGAGTACACATCACTGCTTCTACAGGAAGGACAGCAGAGTATATGAATACCATGAGGGGGACTTTGGTTGTTTTTGTGATCAGTAGATTAAAAGGCTCTGTTTTTTTCCTATTTTATCACTGAAATAAGAAAGGGCATCAGATGGACCTCAAGAAAGTGAGGTGAGTGTGGGAGGGCTGAAGAAAAGGGAAGATGTGAAATAGGGTGAGAGAGAAGGGGAGAATTGTAATGAACAAGATAAATACACATATATATGATATATATAAATATATTATATATAAATATATATAAAATATAAATATAAATATATGAGTTTCTAATAAAATATATAATATATATTCTACATTATATTAAATATATACAATTAAATATATATATTATATATAAATAATAGGAAGGCTGAGCAATATTGAGAGGCCATTTGAGATTTGAGATTTATAGTCATAAATTTTAAATGAGACCAGTCAGCATTTAAATGTCTTTTTCTCCAGTCAAGTTCAGGGGCTCAGGTTCAGGTGCAGAGCTAACCAAGAGGCAGATTTAGCCAGGGTCATGGTTTTGTATAATGTATTTCACCAAGGAAAGGAGGACAAGTGTGTTGAGGGTATGAGCAAGAGAGTGATTATAATGAGAACCTTGCAACCCAAGTCAAGTAGGGAGGACAGTAAGTGATGGGGTCAATGGATGAGAGATCCTTTGAGGAGAATAGAACTGGTAGAGCAGATATTTTGGAAAAGGGGGAATGTTAAATTAGGGAGAGCAGATCTAAAATTACAATTATTTCTAACAACAATGTATGGATATTTTGCAATTGCCTCTGCATTGCAAATCCATTCCCCCCTTTAAAATAAAGGAAGTCCTATTATGGGAATTCATCCTGTCTGGGGTTGAATCACATCCACAGGAGAACCTGGAGTCTTAACCCCCTTGTACCTGTGGATAAAACTTATTTGGAAAGAGTTTCTTTACAGATATCACCAAATAAGATGAAGTCATTAGGGTAAGCCCTAATCTAAGAGAGTCAGTATCCTTATTAAAAGAAGGAAATCTGGACCAACAGAGAATGATATCGACACAAAGTCAAAGAGATTAGAGTTACTTAGTTAGAAGCCATGGAATGCCAAGAATACTGGCAGCACCAAAAGCTAAGAAAAGGCATGCAACAATTTCTCCCCTAAAGCTTGCAAGAGACCATGGTCCTATCAACACCTTGATTTAAGACTGTTAGACTCTGGGCGCCTGGGTGGCTCAGTGGGTTAAAGCCTCTGCCTTCAGCTCAGGTCATGATCTCAGGATCCTGGGATCAATTCCCATGCCGGGCTCTCTGCTCAGCAAGGAACCTGCTTCCTCCTCTCTCTCTGCCTGCCTCTCTGCCTGCTTGTGATCTCTCTCTGTCAAATACATAAATAAAATCTTTAAACACACACACACACATATATATGTATATATACATATATATATTTAAACATTTTATATCTATATAAAAATAAAGACTGTTAGACTCCAAAACTGTGAGAGAAAAACTTTTTTTTTAGTTTTTAAGTCTCCCCATTGGTGGTATTTTGTTACAGCAGCCCAAGAAAACTAATAAACATACCCTCCTCATATTCAGCCATGTTCTTTAGGTAGGATAGAACACACCCCTAATTCAAGGAAATCAGCAAAATCCATCTACCTGGCCATGGGACTGCTTTAGGGATAAATAGGCGACTCAGCAAGAGCCAAGAGGACTTGAGAACCTATTTACGGACTTCTGGGAGAGAAAAGCTCCTTCTTCTATTTCCTGAGTTGCTGACAAAATGTCCTTTTCCTGTTGGAAGTAGAGAAGAATGCTCCAGCCCTGGAAAAGGCTGCCATCTTGAAATGGTGTGGAGAACCTCCATCCCAGCAGTGTGAGGAAAACAAAGTGGAGGAAAGGAAATGAAGTAGAGATATTGAAAAAAGAAACTTTTTTCTGCCCTGAATCAGACCAAATGTGACCTGGAAGTTTCTGGGACATGGAATAACACATTCCCTTTATTAAGTCAGTAAGTTGACTTGGAGAGAAGCAACCATTTAGACCTTTACCTACTCTCACTGACCTCTTAAATGCACCTAACCCATATTAATCAAGAGAGACTTAACATTTCCCTCGACTTCCCTGAACTCCAGGCAGGTTTCTTCCTGACTAAAGGCCCTGATCTTCCTTTACTTAGAGAATTTACTTAAGAAAATGCTCTATTGTAAGTTCTTTCTCTACTCCATGAGATGTACCTCTTTTTAAAATCCTCTTGCCAGTTTTATAAGCCAGGAATGTCTAGAGGACCTGAGAGCTATAGGAGACAACATCCTTATCTGCCAGTCTATGAAAAGGTAGGGACTTAACTGAAATAAGCACCAATTAGCAAACTCAGATGACCTAATCACATTGATGGTCTCTCGTGACATCTTCCAGTAATTTCCACTGGCTCCCCTCAGCACTTAAAACACTCTCATCTTTTGTTTCAGGGGAGTTGAGTTCAACCCCCGGATCCTATTGTAATAGCCTTGAATAAAGTCTTTCATGCTTGTTTAATTACCCCCAGTGCATTTTTTTCACTGACATCTCGAGTTAACTTCTACTTTATATTCTGCTTTAGAAAACCAGTCACTACACAAAATAGTCAAAACTTTCACAGTACAGTGTGCCAGCACACACTCAGATCTGACATTTTCCTGCAGAGCACACAGCACCCGTTTGCCTCAGTGAGATAAGTAGCTTCAGTCCTTCACCCAGAGAAGGGCCAAGTGTTCCCAGAATGAGTAATGCCAACAGTGCCTTCCCACTGCACCTTGTTTGGATTCTTTCCAGTCCATTTTATGCTTTAAATCTCCTTCCTCCAGCTTCCTCTCTAGCCCTTTCTCTTAGCCCTGAAGGTTCCTCTCTCCCACAGCCAGGTTTCCCTTCCAAGTCAGACCACCTGAGGTCTTTCCCTTGTTTATAGGAGGATAATCAGCTACATCCTCTCACACAGAGTGGGCAGCGGGCTTCAAACAGGAAATGTCTTTGAAATAGCTTGTAAGGCAGCCAATTTAATTGTTCAGAAAAAAATGCCTGTAGGCCAAACACTTTGGTCTGTTTCATTCTTGAAGTATTTCTCTTGTGTGGACATGAGGCTCTTGGTGAAAGTCTCAACTGAAAAGTCCATTTTTGCTTTTTGTTTTGGTTTGACAATGCCAGCATTTAACCAAGTGAAAATCAAAAATTCACCTTTCAATTTAAATCTTGCTCTGGTGACCCTGGTAAACCCTGCCATTGAGCAAGAGTGTTGCAGAGATATACTAACATTCTTGCTTCCCCTAGTCACTTCTTGCCACCTGACAGAGGGCTCTGTTTCTCTTCAGACTCCTCTTAATGATTCTAAGCCCCCACCTAGAGTTGTTGAACTTCCTTCAAAGAAGCATCAAGAAAAAAGACTAGAAGACAGGCTCTCCTCCTCACATCTGAGGAGCCTCATGCTAGAACTGTGGATGGATTCCGATGCTTTTCTGTCCCTCTCCCTTTGGACAAGTACCACAGCAGGTCAGCAGCAGAGGTTCCAATGCCTCACGTCTCCTTGTCCTAGTATTTTTTAAAAAAATATTTTATTTATTTTTTATTTTTATATATTTGACATAGAGAGAGAGAGAGATCACAAGTAGGCAGAGAGGCAGGCAGAGAGAGGAGGAAGCAGGCTCCCTGCTGAGCAGAGAGCCCGACACAGACCTCAATCCTAGGACCCTGAGATCATGACCTGAGCTAAAGACAGATGCTTTAAGTCACTGAGCCACCCAGGCGCCCTCCTTGTCCTAGTATTGCTCAGCCCCACTGCTAGCAGCAATGAGGGAGCCATTACTGGGTTTCATGAATGATGGTGATATGATCAGACTGTTAGCGAATAACGAGATTTGGCTGTCCTATGGAGACTGTCCAGGAAGAGACAGGCGTTATTATTGCAATGAATATGCCTCAGGGCTCCATGAACTTGATAACATGACTAGCTATAGCCCACAGACTGTGAATGGAAATGCTATATGGCCCACCAGGGCAGAAGCTTCCAGAACTGTCAGGTGGTTCTGTTCTCTTGCACACTTCCTTCTGCCTAGAGTATGGTAGATCCAAGATAGAGACTGTTCCTTGATCCTGGGGTTGTTTTTTCCAGCCTATGTGTCTGAGACATACCCAACCTGAATGCCACATAAACACTGTTGAAACCTGCAGAGATTTGGGATCATTTGTCCCTGCAAGAGAACCTAGAAAAATCTGGGGCCTCCAATCAATTCAGACAAATGAATTCTTCTCCATCAGGCCCAGGGTTTTAGATGTCAGACTATCAGTATCTTTACTAAATAATTCTCCCAATAAAGGCTACCACAAATACTGGTATTTCCAGTCTCTCTTCGTGGTGCTGTAGTGCTGTATTGCTTAGTGCAACAAATCACCTCTGTTTCTTTACTGTATAAAATTGTAATCATACAAATCTAGCTTACTATTTAATTAAACTTATCAGTTACCTGCATATTGATGTTCTGATTCTATTTTTTACAGGAATGGAGCCACAACATTATTCCTACCTTAGCTGTGGCTGGAGGGAGGAGGTTGCTGAGAGCATGGGGTAAAGAAAAGAACAGCTCTGCTGGTGCTCAGCCAAATGACTGTGCCCGAATCACCTAACTTCTTACAACCTAGTTTCTCAAATAACAGGGAATACAGATGGCTTAATATTGGAGAAGAGACAGTAAAGAGAGTTGAATGAAGAGAGGTATATTTTTAATATTACATTTCCAATCCAATCCTAATAAACAAAATAGTAAGTAGTTTGGAAATTGCCAAAAACTGAATATCTGCGTCCTCACAATATTTATATATTGAAATCTATGCCCCAATGTGATGATATTTAGAGGCAGGGCCTTTGGATTAGATCAGGAGGGTGGAGCCTTCATGAATAGGATTAATGCCTTTATAAAAAATAAAAAAATAAAGACCAGGAATCTCCTTCACCTTTTCTGCCATGTGAGGTCTGAGAAAAAAATTTAAAAATGGCCTGGCTAAGGCATCAAGAAGCCATCTCTTTTGGCTTCTTGTTAAGCGAGATCTACTAACAGCCTTATGGACTTCCAGCCTCCAGAACTATGAGAAATAAATTTGTGTTGTTAATGCCACCCAATCCATGGCATTTCTGTTACAGCAGCCTGAATGGACTAAGACAGAAATACATCTTCAGCACTCATGAGAAGATGAAGTTTCATAAGAGAATATGTAACGGGGTACCTGGGTGGCTCAGTGGATTAAAACCTCTGCCTTCAGGTCAGGTCATGATCTCAGGGTCCTGGGATCGAGGCCCGCATCCGGCTCTCTGCTCAGCGGGGAAACTGTTTCCTCCACTCTCTCTCTGTCTGCCTCTCTGTCTACTTGTGATATCTCTCTGTCAAATGAATAGATAAAATATTTTTTAAAAAAGAGAGAAAGACTATGTAATGGCTTCTACTCATTCAGCAAATATGTACTGATAAGGTACATATGTACCACATGCCAGGCATTCCTCTCTATGTTGGACACATAGATGTTCACAAAACAAACCAAAACCCCACTCTTGTGAACCTCACATTCCCCCATGATTTCATGTATTTCTGTATCTGTTCTGTTATGAGGTCCTGAACACAGGTTCTCACTATTAATCAGCAAGACGACTTTTTTTCAAAAACATACAGACTATCTTTTCTCACGTAATTCTGCAGCTCCCATATTGCCTAGTTTTTCAACAGTATAATAACTGTAATTGGTATCAATACCCATTTACAATTACATTAGCGGCACTGATTTTACAGTCCCTAAATGGATATAATCAACAGAGGAAAATGTTTACTAAACATTAGTTAGTCTGGAGACAGAGACGATACTTTACCATTCATATAATGACAGACTTTACTTACAGACGATTTGAAAGAAATGTCATTCTCTTCGTTCAAATGGCACAATAGTGCAATTAAAACAAGACATTTGTCTTCCAGTGTGCTTTCCCTATCACTACTAACGCAGTGGGTCATTAGCTCCAACACTGTGAATACATTCTCACTACCCCATTCAATTTAATTAGTGTACCAGATAATATATAAGAGCACACTTTGTACTGCAGCTAATAGTAGGTAATAGATCTTAAAAAGAGAGAGCAATTGCCTTACTCTTTGAAGGCTAAAGAGAAGATATATGTATATATAATGTGTATGTATATAAATATACACAAAGTATATATATAAATATGTACATTTATTTGAAGTCACTGAAAGATGTCACAGCATAGCTCTCTTAGGAAGAGCAAAGGTCATCATCATCTCTCTAGAAATAAAGTGAATTTCATATTGGGATAAAGCATCACCACGCACAAGGAGCAAATACACCAAAGGAGACTTACCCTTTTTTGCTTGTTGAATCACAGTAAAAAACATAGGAGGCCATTAGCTGGCCTGATGATCATTCCATACTTCTTGGTAGAGTATTCAAGTCCAAATACTTAAGCAATATAGTCTAACATTTTCTTACATGTAGATTGATACTCTGTCAATTTACTCTCAAACAGGACGTTGAATCAATATTGAAATCATAGCCTTAACAGAAAAGGGAAGATGTGTTTCTCACAGTAATGGTCTTCCACGTACACATTAAGGGGTTGAAGCTAATTCTTCTGCTACGTTCAGTAATTCCTTACACCTATCTTCAATCTGTATCTATAGGCAGTTATTACAGAAATCACCAGGATATATTAGCGACAGAGAACTTTCTAGATTCAGTTAACCTCAACCAAGTCCCAGTCATGTGTCAGACAGGGTGCTAGGTCCAAGCACAAAGACTCCACCCAGGTTTCAGATTGCTCAAGATTTAGTAGGAGAGACAGAGAAGGAATTGTGGAGAACTGGGGACAAATGTGGCTCTCCAAGAACTAGGCTTTGTGATTAACACAGGGCCTCATATTTGAATCATTTTCTGTGTATCATGTGAATGCTAAATCAGTGGGTAATGGATCAGATCAAAAATATGTAAATTCCTCTTAAAACAGTAGAAAGGCTCTTAGGTTAGAAATGTATGATTGATTTAAGGTATTGTGAAAGAATCATTTTCTTGAATAAATATCTGGGATTACATAGTTAACATGAAATTAATGATACTATTCTAATTTAGTCTCAAGCCTTTTGGGGAGAGATTGATTTTGAATGTACCATCATCCACCGTCCTAGAACAGGCTTTCAGGCAGCCCTGTTTAATTTGGATTAAGGTATTAACATACATAAAGCCAGAACTTGGGGCAGTGGGAGGAAGGGCTGCTCTGCCCCAAGATAAGAGACAGTAAAAAGCCAATCAATTGGTTATTGTCTTATACTTCAAGAGACCAAAAGGTCTTAGAGTTTGAGCTTTGGTCTCCTGGTCCAAAATGCAAAATGGTTGTCTATTCTAAAAAAGAACTCAAAAAAACAGATTGGCCCTACTAAGGGCTGATTTTTATCTCCACCAAAAGGTGCAGTAAAGAAATTTCACATTCAATAAATCTCTACTAAGCACCAACCTACTGAATCAGAAGTGGAGCCAATTCCATTTGGACAGTTATGTGAGGAGTTATATGTGGAAATCCAAAACTTTAGAATGTCTCCTAGCTTGTTTCTCTGGCCAGTTGTCTGGCAAACCTGTCCGTGGATCAGCTCTGCCTACAGGGAGGAAAAATGAATTGGCCAGGCAGTCACAAGTATCTAATTTGCACGATAACTAAATTTCTCATTTTAAATAAATAAACTGATAGTCTGGCTTTCAGATTAGTTTTATGAGTTTCTCAGGGTGAAGTTCTAGCATTCCCATATCTATCTATTCTGGAACCCTGATGAGACAAATTTCCTAGTCCTGCAAGGCCAACTCTAGCCTAAAGTAAGTTTACCAATAAAATGCAACCTCGTATGGTCCCACCTTGAACAATGTGACCCCTCTCGGTCTGACTGCACCTAACCGGACCATAGATTGGTATTCAAACCATAGCAGGCCACAGAGGGCCTTGGCATAAGAAGTGAGTGATAAAATACAGAATTTGTTAGCTTTTACTGAGGAAAAATTGACATGACTTCGAAAAGTCAAGAGATATCAGGATGGATAAGGGTAGAAAGATTCAAAGAGAATGCAATTAAAAGAAGCCAAGAGGCAATAAATTAAATATGGCAGCACAAGTCATTAGAATCTAAGGGCACCAGGGTGTGCAACTGACTGAGCATCCAACTCTTGATTTCAGCTCAGGTTGTGATCTCAGGGTTGTGGGATCAAGTCTTGTGTTGGGCTCCATGCTCAGCTCGGAGTCTGCTTTTAAACTCTCTCTCCCTCTTCCTCTGCCCCTCCCCTCTCTCTAAAATAAAAACATATCAAAAAAAAAAAAAAAGAAAGAAAGAAGGAAAGAAAGAAAGAAAGTAGAATTTGTAAGATAGAGAGAACTGAGAGGTGTTGGTCTGTAGTGACCAGTAGAAAAAAGCTGCTAGGTCATCCGAACTGGAAAGCATGCCTGCAGCTGTTGTAGCCTGCTCAGCATCCTGGTTCTTCCTGGGGTTCACCTATAGTTGTGAAACCAATTCCTTCCTCCTTTACTTATGTAGAAGTCCTTCCCAGAAACCCTTACAATGGGAGATCATTAATGGTGTTATATCCCTTGCAACATGGAAGAGCCTAACATAATTTTTTTTAGAAAAACTGAAATATTGACCTCCTGGATCAGACCTCCAGATTTTCACAGAGCTTCTTTTAAAAGATGATAAAATATCTCCCCCTATCTATGTGCTAATATATTATCAAGAGAAGCTCTTTTTTTTAATTAAAAGTTCAATATTGTTTTCAACCGAATACATAAACATATTTTCACAAACCTATGAGCAAATAAATCAAAAAGTTCAGAACTATCATTCACAAAGAGAAAATTATTACTTGTCATATGTTCTGAAAACAAAGCAAAGTAATCCAATTGAATCATCTTCAGTCTGTGAGATAGAGGATACATGATAGATTTTGTCACTGCTGATTTAATAGAGTTTTAATTTTTTTCTGAGGTTCAGTAATTTGATCCAAGTATAATCATTTAGCTCAATTTATTCTTGTCCTTACAGAAAACTGTTCTATTGTCATTTTTGTCACTCACTGAATCTCTTGCCTCCAGCTGAAGAACACATCTTCCTTGAAACCTGTGTTAAAAATACAGTCCATGCTTCGACCCATGCAGACCACTAGTTTCAACCCAAATATAGAAAGTGTCTCCAAATAAAATAAATTATTTAAAAAAGGGGGGGGGGGGACTTGACCACACTAGGGGAAGAAAAGAGGCTTAATGGATACTAACTTAAGAGATTATACTCAATAGTACCATAGACTGTATATGAAAAAAAAATAATTAGAAAAGCTCCATGACAATGCCCCTTGTAACACAGAAAACTGATGTAATATAGACCTCCTGGATCAGACCTCCAGATTTGGACTGAGTTTGACTGGAAAAATACCTTGGGGAATATGAGTGGTGGGTTGGGCTTGGCCTTGCAAGTGGGATCAGAATAACAGAGCAGAGGGGGACTATGGCAGACCAGGGAACATGGAGTCAGGAGAAGGTTTTCTCCATGTGCAGGGTTGAGATGAAGGAATCAGGGAAACAGGGAAGGCTAGGCAGTGGAATTCACTGCTGAGGGATCTAGAATACCAGGTACAAATGAGCCCACAACAATTGTAGACCTTATATAGGAAATCTCAAAAAAATGGTATCAGGAAGAGAGATACTTCAAGCAGCAGGACCTGCTGGATCATCAGAGTAATCTAAGTGCAACAAGACAAGTTATCAGACAACTATCCTAGTTGGTCCAGTTGGAATATGGCAAAGCGCAAACTAAACAGACATAATAAATGAACGACTGGGAACTGACAGGAGAGATGTGAACAGTTTAAAGTTTAACCAGTCTCTTAAGCCTATGTCACCAGATTCTGAAAGTGAGGATGGAAAGGAGGGAGATGATGTGTTGGGGGTGAGAAAACTGAAGCTTTGAAATGATCGGAGAGCTAGCTTAGTAGGACTAGACATAAGAGAAGAGCATGGTGTGTCCTTTGTCCTGCCTACCTGGTAGGTAATGATCACACGAATTCAGAGTCATTCTGATGTGCTCACTTGATAGCCACATAAAAATACAGATGTTGGGTGATCTAGTAAGGTGCAAGGTCATACCCATGCCACCCAATTGGTTAGCAACATCTAGCATAGGTCCAGAATGTGAGGGGAAATGCTCTTGCCAAGGTCATTCCATAGCATGGTAATGAAAGTTTTTAAATAAAAAAATAGTAGACACGTGCATCCCATACATGAACCCCAAACACTAATACTGCATTTCTAAAGACACTTGAATCTTTGGTTCAAAACAAGGTATTCTGAACTTTCCTTACAGAACTCTGATTAGCATTTACCACTATCTTAGGCAGTTGGTTTCTCTGAGGCAAACATCCCATTCAACCAATCGTCCTCTCCCAGACTGTCCCACCTGCTTGGATCTGCTTGGCTTCAGGCACTGACACCCCCTTAGTCTTTGAAACTGAGACTTCTCTGCTCACCTGCATGTTTGATCTTGTCCCAGACACTGTATCAAGTACTATTATAAAAACAGAATTTAAAGAGCTTTAGGCCAATAATTCTGTGACTCAGTGCTTCATCTTAGCTGTGTGGCCCTGGCTGTTTTGACTTCATATACAGAGGAAACTTGAGTAAGAGTATACTGGTCTTCTACTGTGGGGCCCAGCCACCCAAGCCAGATCACTTGGTCTGAGGTTTTGTCTTCTCCTTCCCTGGTGAAATTCTTTAGAGCTCCAGGTCCTGCCCTGACCATAGATCCTTACATCTGAGTCCCAAGCTATTTGTGTGCTATTTGTGGTAAACTTGCACTGATAAGCCCAAAGATGTATTCCATACAGATGTGTGGAACAGCACCCTTTTTGAAGGTACTGCCCAAAGAGGATTATGTTCTTCTTGCTTCGAATTCATCTTTTAAATTAAACTCTATTTAATCTAGTACCAAAACTCCTTGAGTCAGAAAACACTATGACTATATACATATATATGATTATACATATATGAATACATGAGAATATATATATATGAATACAAATTATATATGTATATAAACTAAGGTCACATCACGATGGAAGGACTACATAAGTTAATAATTATATTGTGGAAGAACTGAAAATATAAACACAAATCTCCAAATTTCTGAAAACTGCTTTCTTTTTTATAATTCACTGTTTCACACCCTAAAAGACTTCAATATGATGAGACTAATCCTAAGAAATCTTCTTTTGATTAAGTAAATGAAATCTGAATGTTTTCCCCATGAAAAATATCATCCTACAAAATCTATTTGTGACAATGTTGATGCCTTAGATATTATAACCACTTTCCTCAAGATATCTTTTGATACATAAAAACAATATTCAGCAAAGAAAATCTGCCCATCAAAAGTTAACAAATCTAGCTCACCATTTTGTTTCAACTTCTATATCAAAGCCAGCATATAGACATTATTTACCTGTGTGGTTATATGGGTAACCTACATTCTGGTAAGCACTGAGTCACAGTTTGGGAAGGTTCTATCTTTAGGCTAGTTTTTATTTTGTCTTGCTTCATTTAGTTGTTTGTTTGTTTGTTTTGGGGGACCGGGGTTAGTTTAAATACTGCTCAGATGGTCCTGGGCCTCTCCCTGCATTGCCAAAGAACATAAAAGAAAGATCAGGGAAGGTGGCCTTGCTGTCTTCTCAGGATGATGCCCACTTGTCTGCAGCTCTTTCCATCTACCAGTCTTCAGTGGGTGAGGAGCAGAGGAGTTCCCCATCCCCCAAACCCATTCCCTTCCCCTGCAACCCCAGCCCTTCTCATCAAAGCCCAACCAGCTGATCAGGAAGCTGTCCTTCAGCACCATATGCCCACCCTCACAGAATCCACACTGACATGCAGGCATGGCCATTCTTCCACTGAGGCATCAGACAAGCATCACAAAGCAAATCGGAAAAAGAAAATTCAGAACTATGGCTCTATTCCTAGCTCATTTTCTCAGGACAACTCAAGGAGGACCCAAGAGGTTAGAATTTAGACCATGGGAGGTTGCCCCATGAGGGTGCTTTCTCCCTTTCTAATTCCTTCATCTTCCCAACTGTCCCTTATCATTTCCTCCCACTCTATCTACAAGCAACTATCTTCTGGCCAGTACTCTTCCTCCCCTCCCCAGAAAATCCCACACTCCACATTTCAGCAATGTCAGCCCCCTATTCCTAATGGTTTCTTATGAATTCTTACAGCTTCAACTTCAGCCAGAAGTTATGTAGGTTTTATTCTGCTCAAGGTTCCTGTTGGCTTCAAAAGGGTAGATGAGCTCTGGTACTATACATGTATACAGGGAAATAGTAGAGAGCCTCATTTTGGTTATTTCTCTAGGAGTAAAGTGAAGGACTAATTACATGAACAGACAATGGCCAGACCACATATAAAAACAGAACTCTGGCCCACCATCTGCAGCAACCACCAACCCATTATCTATAGTAACCCGCACAGGAAGCCAGCCTGCTAAGCCACACCAGAAGCTGGACCACTCTCTCTAGCAACAACCTAGGAAGGCGAAAATAACCCATGTAACATTTGGCCCCAAACAGCCAGAACCTGATTAATAACTGATGGACTTTAAAAATGTTCCCCTCTTCCAACTTAAATCCAACCAGAGAAAGCCAATGTACCCTTCACCATCATGTACCACAAACTGCTTGGCTTGCAGGAAACTCACCTGTACCTTCCCCATGCCAACAGCCTCCATGCGACTGAAGTCTTCCTTCTTTCCACCATAAAGCCTTCCCAGTCATCTGCCTGCCTTGGAGACAATGAAACAAAAGTGATGGTCACTAACTCCTTGCAAGCTCTGAATAAATAGACTTTGCTCGTGCTCATTCGTCTGGTCTTCATTTATTTCCACATAAGCCTAGTACTGAGTTCCTCCATGACTACAGGCAAGCTCATCTCATCACAGTATGAATTAATTATCAGGTAATTAATGGACTAATTACCCTAGGGAGACTCAGTTTACTGGGAAGGAAACATGCTAAGATGATTTTAAAGCTGCTTCTCGAGAACTGTAAGAAATAACCGACATCAATTTGCTAAAGGAATATCTGACTCCTATTTGTTCTCCTTTTATTATCAGAAGCCCACACATTAGCTGACAATGGTGCTGCCTGAGTCAACCAGAATGGATGGCATAATCTCTCAATAGATTATTTATGAACCTAATGGGGTGGGGGAAGGGTCGTTTCATTCCCTCTCACTACATTTAATTGACTCTTCCCCAATTTAAAAGCAACAGGCTTTCTGAAAAGTCATATAAATGTAAGGAAGGAGACAGAAGATACCATCTTTGGAAAGAGTGGAAAGAGGGAACAGACCTGAAAGACAAACAAGTCTTTACCTAAAAAAAGGCTCTTCCACCTAGAGATAGGTTGATCAATTACTTCCATTATGATGGAATGGGAGGACAAGATTCAAGCATTTCAAGGGTTTCTTGAATTTGCTGAAACAATTTGGAAACCCAGGAAAGAAGAGACCAAGAGATTTACAAGGGATTGCTTGGAACATTTAGAGATTTAAACAGAAAGTTCTAAACCTGTAGTTTATTTAAATTATATGTGGAGATAGGAGCCCCACATTAAGTACAAATTTTACTACCACAGTGATAGAGTTATCAGGAAAACTGGTTGGAAAAGCCTACAAATTAAGCATTGCATAAGAAATTAAGGAAAGTCCTAGAGACAAACTGTCAAACACACAAAAAGTATCCCAGGCTTCACCCGATAGTAACACCAACAACCAGAAGGGAAGTAACAAGGTTAGATTTACTTTTCTCTGTCATAGCCCAATTTATTATGTTTTCAAAGATTTTTTTTTATTTATTTACTTCAGAGAGAGCATAGAGGGAGCAGGAGAACCTGCTAAGCAGGGAGCCAGATGTGAATCTTGACCCCAAGATCCTGGGATCACAACCTGAGCAAAAGGCAGATGCCAAACCGACTGAGCCACCCAGGAACCCTCTCAGAGCCCCTAAGAGTGGCAATTAATAGTCATTAAGCTTTTGAGCCCTCAAAAATTCCCTGAGAGACTTCAAGAAGTTTGCCCTCCCAGGGCGGCAGTGTGATCTCCTCATTCAGCTTCCCCACGGACTGTGCACCAGGCCTTTCCAGAGCAGTGGAGGGCACTCTGTTTGCAGATAACTAGAGATAGTACCCTTGGCCTGAGCATCATTTCCCGTCAGTGTCAGATACCCATGGAAGGGATATACAGGGTTTCCCAGAGAGCAAAGGCCATAAAAAAATGTTGTCTTACACATACACTACTTAGAGAAATATGCGAGTAAGAATCCTAGCCATAAATGTAGAAAATTTCAAGTGGGACTAGAGTCTCCAAATAAAAGATAAAGATGAGGCCTAAAACAACAATATTTATTACCACTCATACAATCCCCCTCTGTCTTCAAGGATAATATGTAGTTTGAGGAAACACTACTTACAGATAGCATATAATTTTATTTTCAGGGATGTTATTTTGAAATCTTTTAAATGATGTGCTTTCGATTTCTCTCCCTCAATTCACCACCACCTTGAATCCTGATTGCCATCATGAGCCCAGAGAAAGTTCCTTCCCAACTGAAAGAAGAAATAAAGGAAGACCTCAATGGCAGAAGGAAAGTGGAGGAAGAGAAGGAAGAGGAGGCAAGGAGGAAGAGGCAGTCAGACATAAATGTCCTACTTCCAGCCCTAGGCGAGAATTCTAGAAGACAGGGGTGGAGGTGAGGTGAGGAAAACACACAGTTGACCTCTTCAGGGGGTAGCCTGGAAAACCTGCAACCTTCTAGGAGTAGCCCAGCATGTGGCTCAACACACCATCCTCCATGAACAGAAGCGAGGCAGTCCTGGCAGGTGGAGCTGGCAAGGCAGGTGAGTCAGAGATTCTACTCCTGGCTTTCCTCCACCTTCATGTGGCTTTAGGGGATCACAGAGTGCTGTGTTTCTGGTGGAGCACATGCAGAGATGCATAGGCCCCATGAGAACTGCGGGACTGGCAGAGGCATGGAGTCCACACATGCCGCAGCATGTGGGCATTTCTGCATCAAAGGAAAATGGCCAGGGCCACAGGCTCCAACATTCAGTGGCAGCACACATTCCCAAGAGTCCAGATGGGGTCAGATGCACCTCAGTGTACTCCAGACCAGTCAGAGCAGAGAGGATCCAGAGGATGCCTGGCAGACCATGAGGCTCCCTGTCCCAACATCACTAGATAACATGAGGTCCTCCTCCATGTGGCAGGGTGCCATATGAGAAAAAAAGCCAAGGATGGAGAGAAAGCATAAGAACAGAGCATCCACGCAAAGAAGAATGCCAGACAAAGGGATCTTTTAAGAAGTCAGAGAACCATTCTGCAATTTCAGATCTCTCCTATTCCACCACCCTCGATCACACCCTATACCTAAATCCAAGGATATAAGCCTCATGAAGAAATTATATCAATCACAGGAAAGACAAAGTTCTATTTTATTTTCACATCCAACTTGACCTCATACATTTCTACTCTAATATTTCATCAAAGGGCACCTGGGTGGCTCCGTCAGATAAGCTTCACCTCAGGTCATGATCCCAGGATCCTGGGATAGACCACTGCATTGGGTTCCCTGCTCAGTGGGGAGTCTGATTCCCCCTCTGACTCTCCCCCTGGCTTGTGTTCGCTCTCTCTCTCACTCTCTCTCAAATAAGTAAAATCTTTTTTTTTAATTTAATTTTCTTTTCTCAGTCTTCCAAGATTCATTGTTTATGACCCACACCCAGTGCTCCATGCAATACGTGCCCTCAGTACCTACCATCAGGCTCTCCCATCCTCTCACTCCTTCCCTCCAAGACCCTCAGTTTGTTTCTGAATCCAAACATTCTCATGTTTTGTTTCTCTCCCCGAATTACCCCACTTCCCATTTCCTTTCCCTCTCCTACTGTCCTAGGTTACCCCTTATGCACCAGAAGTAAGTGAAACCGTGTGATACTTGACTTTCTCTACTTGGCTTATTTCACTCAGCATAATCTCTTCCAATCCAGTCTATGTTGCTACAAAAATTGGATATTCATCCTTTCTGATGGAGGCGTAGTATTCCATTGTATACATGTACCACATCATCTTTATCCATTCATCTGTTGAAGGGCACCTTGGCTCTTTCCACAGTTTGGTGATTGTGGCCATTGCTGCAATGAACATTGGGGTACATATGGTCCTTCTTTTCACTACATCTGTATCTTTGGGGTAAATACCCAGTGGTGCAATTGCAGGGTCATAGGGTAGCTCTATCTTTAATTTTTTAAGGAATCTCCACACTGTTTTCCAAAGCAGCTGCACCAGCTTGCATTCCCACCAACAGTGTAAGAGGGTTCCTTTCTCCACATCCTCTCCAACACTTGTTTCCTGTCTTGTTAATTTTGGCCATTCTGATTGGTGTAAGGTGGTATCTCAGTATGGATTTTATTTGAATTTCCCTGATAGCTAGTGATGTTGAACATTTTTTCATTTGTCTGTTAGCCATTTGCATATCTTCTATGGAGAAGTGCCTCTTGATGTCTCCTGCCCATTTTTTGATGTGTTTATCTTCTTTTTGGATGTTGAGTTTGAGCAGTTCTTTATAGATCTTGGATATCAGCCCTTTGCTGTAGTGTCATTTGCAAATATCCTCTCCCATTCCGCGGGTTGCCTCTTTGTTTTGTTGACTGTTTCCTTAGATGTGCAGAAGTTTTTTATTTTGATGAAGTCTCAAAAGTTCATTTTTGCTTTTGTCTCCTTTGCCTTTGGAGATGTGTCTTGAAAGCAGCTGCTGTGGCCAATGACAAAGAGGTTGCTGCCTATGTTCTCTTCCAGGATTTTGAAGGATTCCTGCCTCACGTTGAGGTCTTTCATCCATTTCAAGTTTGTCTTTGTGTGTGGTGTAAGAGAATGGTCTAGTTTCATTCTTCTATGCGTAGCTGCCCAATTTTCCCAGCACCATTTATTGAAGAGACTGTCTTTTTTTCCACTGGATATTTTTTCCTGCTTTGTCGAAGATGATTTGACCATAGATTTGTGGGTCCATATCTGGACTCTCTATTCTGTTCCATTGGTCTATTTGTCTGTTTTTGTGCCAGTACCATGCTGTCTTCAAAGTATAGGGATAGAGGGAACATTCTTCAACCTCATAAAATCTATGAAAAACCCACAGTGAATATCATTCTCAATGGGAGAAAACTGACAGCCTTCCCTCTGAGATCAGGAACAAGATAAGGATGCCCACTCTCACCACTACTGTTCAACACAGAAGTACTAGCAACAGCAATCAGACAACAGAAAGAAATAAAAGGTATTCAACTTGGCAAAGAAGAAGTCAAACGCTCTCTCTGCAGATGATATGATACGCTATGTGGAAAACCCAAAAGACTCTACCCCCAAACTACTAGACCTCATACAACAATTCGGTAATGTGGCAGGATGCAAAATCAATGCACAGAAATCAGTTGTGTTCTTATACACTAACAATGAAAATATAGAAAGGGAAATCAGAGAATCGATTCCATTTACTATAGCACCAAAAACCATAAGATACTTAGGAATAAACCTAACCAAAGAAGTTAAGGATCTGTATTTGAGGAACTACAGAACACTCATGAAAGAAACTGAAGAAGACATAAAAAGATGGAAGAGCATTGTTAAAAAGTCTATGCTGCCCAGAGCAATCTATACTTTCAATGCCATTCTGATCAAAATTCCACCAACATTTTTCAAAGCATTGGAACAAACAATCCTAAAATTTATATGGAACCAAAAAAGACCCTGAATCGCTAAGGAATTGTTGAAGAAGAAAAACAAAGCTGGGAGCATCACGTTACCTGACTTCAGGCTTTATTACAAAGCTATGATCACCAAGACAACATGGTACTGGCTCAAATAAGTAAAATCTTTAAAAAAAAGTTTCCCTCAAAATATCACATATATATACACATATATTACATATATACATAAATACACACACACACACACACGCATCTTAAATATTATAGTTTATGGTGCACCAGGGTGGCTCAGTCAGTTGGACAATTGCCTCAGGTCATGATTCCAGGGTCCTGGGATCAAGTCCCACATCAGGCTCCCTGCTCAGCAGAGAGTCTGCTTCTCCCTCTCCCTCTGCCTGCCACTCCCCCAGCTTGTGTTCTCTTACCATCCCCCATCAAATAAATAACTAATATCTTTTTGGGACTCCTGGGTGGCTCAGTTGGTTAAGCGACTGCCTTCGGCTCAGGGCATGATCCTGGAGACCCGGGATCGAGTCCCACATCGGGCTCCCTGCTCGGCAGGAAGCCTGCTTCTCCCTCTATCCCTCCCCCTGCTTGTGTTCCCTCTCTGGCTGTGTTTCTCTCTGTCAAATAAATAAAATCTTAAAAAAAAAATAACTAATATCTTTTTTAAAATATTATAGTTTACAAGAGAAAATGCAATGGACATAGAAGTAAAGTTTACAGGACATATATGGATGAAGACTGGTTTCAAAATTTTGTTTTTTGTTTTTGTTTTTGTTTTTGTTTGTCTGAGGATGGCCACTGGACATGGCAGGAAATTGAAGGTGAGAATATACAAGAATCCTGGGGACAGAGCTACAATGAGGGGGATGAACATAGTTCAGAGTGTCAAAGAGAGGATTAAGGGTCTGAGTGAAGAATACAATGGTACAGCCAGAACCTGTGGCATTAATTATAACAAATCTATAAGTTATAGAGATAATGGCATTTTCAACAATGTGCTTCCAACATTGTGAAGAATCTATCCATGCCTATGCCTTCAAAAAACAGCATGAAAAATGATGAGGCACTTTTTCCATACACTGCATACTAAGCTTAAAAATTCAGTATTATTTCTGAATCATATTTTATTGACTCCTGTGGAGCTTGAGGTATATGAGTTGTATAAAAACATGGAATCATGACAGAAAGATCATTCTGATTCTAACTTATTACAGATGCTGTATGGAGTGATTTACAATAAAGAAGGTGCTTGTTTCCAGTAAGAGCCTAGAGTTTTCTTAATTCTGTTTTCACAGCATCTGCACAGGCTTAGATGTAGGACAGAGTAGAATTACAGAGTTTGACTTTGGAAGGCCTCCACAGAGGTCTGAAAAAGTTCTCCAGAATATTCTCCCAAAAAACTATGCTTAAGCCCCAAAGGTCACATTTTTGTCTGTATTCTCCTTATTGATGTTCTTGAACTCCCTAGTTTAAATCAGTGCTGGGTCCATTCTATGCTGAGCAGCAATTCTGAGCATCTGAGATAAAGTGATGGGGAGGCCCCAAGCATGGCATTTGCAGGAAGAACTCCCAAAGGGAGAGGGAGTCAGGCAAACACCCCCAGACCAAAGACAAACCATAATCATGGTTGAGATTTAAAGATTCTGAGTATAGCATTCTCCATGACAAAGGGCTTGGAATCAGTGAAATTCTGAAGAAGCCTTGGACCCTCAAGGACTCTAATTCATCTGCAGAAGGTGAAGACCTGAACTCCAGCAAAAGGGGCAATGATGTGTAGGCTGAGCATCAGTGCCTGACAGACGGGGCAGCACTCAGGGGAAGAAGATGAATTCAACAGAGGACATCAGTGTCCAGCAAAGGCATCATGACCCAGGGGACACTATGTGACTTATTTATGAACCCAACTGAAATGTCTTTAGGACTTCCAGATATAATTACTTGAGAAAGCAGAAAGGACTTTGCAGGAGATAGAGTTACTGTGCTGGAAGACAGACACAAAAGGCACACAACACTGCTTATTACTATTAGTATCTCCACATATATAAGAGTAGATAAGAGTTGCTATGAACCCCAGATTATATAGATGTCAAGACAAGTTTCCACAATCATCTCAGAGTTCCAGGGATTCTTAATCTGGATTCCAGGACCCTAAACAATCCAAAGAAATATTTAGGGAATAAATGCTGTCAGGTTTTTATAAATCCACAAGTTTGTGAAATTCTATGGGTGTGTCTTTATGGATTATTTTTTCAGGGGAAATATTTTCATCTCATTACCAAAGGAGTATGTGACCCCACAGAAGTTAAGAACCTAAAATCCTTCTTGCTGCATCTCAAATATATGTCTCATTTCTCAGGACTCATGGCGACGAGAAAGGCCTCTTTTGGTCCACTCTGAGAGTTTCAGAGTTGCTTTCAAAAGTCTATGATCAAGAATATCCTTTATCTCCAGAATATTTGCCCTTGCAATGTCAGAAACTCCCATCCAAGTGGTTGGTGTCATGCTTTCACTCTTTCATCCCCGAGACTGGCAGCATGAAACTGTGTTCGGCTGACCCAAAAGAATTTCAATGGATCCTAAATGACAACAAATGCAAGTGGCAAAAATATAGCCCTTTTCACATTATTTATGATTTTTTCATATAATTTACCCACCCCAATGAAAATACTGGAAACCACAGTTGAGTAAAGACTGCAAAATCAGGCTCTGTCTATTTAGCAACAAGGACCATCTGGACAGAGAGATAAGATATTGGATATGCTCTAGTGGGCATTCCTTATGGGCAAGGAGATTTTTTTAGTGATTTATGAGTTTTATGGTCACAGCAGCTCAGGTGATAGCAGACAAAATCCCATTTTCTTGTTGAGATCTGTAGGTATTCTACCTGTGCCTTGGAACTAAAAAGAGAAGACTAAAAGCACAAGGGAATGGTTAAACATCAGATGATTAACAGACTTTTCTTTTCTTTTCTCTTTTTAATGACCACATTCCAGCTCCTCTCAGCCCTGTTAAGTTGGAGTATTATAATGATAAATCCAAATAAATATACAAGAGTTACCAGTATGTGACCTTAGTCCTGCACCATTGACCTATGTGTATTTCAGTTCTGTTGAGATAATTACCATGAGAACAAATTATAAATATAGGTTGTTACTACTGAAAGCAAAATCCAGTGCAAAAGCAGTTAGTTCTGAGATAAACTGCCTAAGGAATCCACCAGATCCCCCAAGGTCTTTCCATTGTGTTCACTAGTCAAGAATTGAACATGAGCACTGAATCAAAAATTCTAGTTTCTAGAGATTTCTCAGAATTTTAATCAGTGTCTTAAAGTGCATTTCACTCTGCACATTAAAACCTAAAGGAGAACTGATCACTTCAAAAAGTATTACTCTGTAATCTATGGCACTGAGATAATTCAACAAATTTCAGTCATTCATAAGGACACATTTACACCAAAAAGGGGATTTTCAAAGGACATTTCTTCTGGTGAAACTCATTTTTATAAATGACAATTATTACTTATTCTGGAGACACTTAACCATTAATGGTGGGATAATCTCAAGATACAGCAGAACATTTTTAGAAAGTTAAGCCAAAATAAATCAATCTATATAATTTCTACTAAGGGGAGAAGAAAGGTTCTCTGAAGACCACATTTTCTTATGAGACTGTAAGATTAAGACAGCAGTATAGTTGGAAAGAAATTTATTAAAGGGCTGGAAATTATTCTTAAATTAAAACATTTACAGCCTAAAGCTGTAATTAGGGCAAAAGTAAAGGCAAGAGATTCTTCAAGAAATCTTGGCTGACTTCTTTGTTAATTCATTACCTTGCTTCCATTGTTAATTATGGGGGCTCCCCAAGGTTTGATAATGATTCTTTTGCTTCTTTTCCTTTCCCTCTATTTTATTCATTAATTTACATGATTTGAACAATCTACACAGAGATTGAGCTAACATTGATCCATGCCCCCTGAATGTTCTGCACTGTGTCAGGCACTTACAGAGTTAACTATAGCCCTTGTGTGGAATGCCTAATTCCCCTAATGGTGTCTTTCCACTAGAAACTTTCACTTGACTGCCTTAGCTCTGTCAGAAGCTATGCTGAATATGGTGCAGGAGGAAGACACCTGGGGGCCAAGGGGCAGGGTTCTTATCTCAGAGCTATCATTAATTAGCTGTGTGACACTGAGGAAGTCACTAGATCTCTCCCAGTCTCAGTAAAATAAAGATGTTGAACTAGCCCCAAAGTTTCAAAACAGTACTGTGGACAAATCCAGGTTTTAGCCATATGTGCTTCACTTTCACAATGATTTTTAAATGTGGAAGGATTAGTAAAATTTTCGATTCCTGTCCTCTCTGTAAAAGCAGAAGATAAAAGCCTAATTTCTGTGATGGCAATAATTGGCTGCAGACAAGATGTAGCTGCCCCTCCAGATTATTCACTACAATTCCCAATGTTCCCTACTATGTTATGAGTGTTCCCCTTCACCACTGACTTTACATGGCCTGCTTCTCAACCAGATGGCCAAGACTTGCACTAAAATGCATTAGTTTTACTTCTATAATTCCAGCTCATGATTTATTTCAGGCTTTCTCCCCCTTAGTCCAGAACCATAAGCATAACATTTGAAATCATCTACCTCAAACTTTTCAGTATTAGATAAATTCATCTCTTATTGTGGGCTATCTACCCCTTTATAACTTCTGTTTGACCACTTTTACTATATCTGAACCCCAAAGACTTTAAAATCTTACTTTTACCTCTTTCCATACTTCACTCATAATCAAATGCTATAAAACCCTTCTCAGAAATTGCAGGTCATTATATCCAAAGCCAGTATTCTTAATAAGGTTCTCCCTGACTGATTCATACATTTAAAGTAAGAGCGTATTTCTTAAAAGCCTAGGAAGTTTCTAACAACTTAGCCTATCTTCTAAAGAAGAAATCATGGATTTCAAGGATTTTCAAAGCAGAGACTATAAGTTGCCACCTAAGAGCCATTTTTCTCATCCTCCCTTAATTAGAAAACCCAGATTTTACTTGGGCAGTTGGTGGGGTGGTGACAGGTGAAAATCACTGTGACCACCTAAAAGACTACATTTCCCAGACACTCGTGCAGCTAGATGTGATCATGTGACTAAGCTCTGGTCAATGGGATAAGCAAAGTTTTGCATGGGAATTCTAGGTAAACAGCCTAAGGGAAACCAACTCAACTGGGGGGAAGCTTCTTTTCCCCTCCTTTGCCCCTTTTCCATCTGCCTGACCACAAAACTGACAAAGGTGGACTCTTGTCTGGTTGACCTAACCTCCCAGTAATTCTTACATTTTCTCTCCTTAAATCACAATGACACTTTTCTTCCTATTTATATTTTACCTCACCTGTCAAGAATTTCCAAACTAAGAGCATCAGGCCTTGTCACCCCTCTTAATCCAGGAACCTCTTTGCCCCTTATAAAAAAAGCCTCTTTGCAGGCTTTTTTCTAAGCTACTTTCTTAGCACCAAAGCTAAAACATTTTAAATAATGGATCCGAATTACAAAGGAGGAGGAAGATCTTAGCAGAAAGGAAAGAGAAGGAGAGCTGGAAAGAACAAGGGAAGAGAAGGCCAAGGAATGGAGAGGACTTCAGTTGCTTCTCAATTTGCTGTGTAGGACTTATGTTTTATTTTGTTTTGACCCACGAGTCATCTATATCCCCTCAGCCCACAATAAGCCATAAAAAAGAAGAATTTGGGGAGAAATTTAAAATTAAAAGAATATAATTAAAAGAGGCACTAGATCCCATAAAGAGTAGAAGAGGAACTTTTCAGTATTCTTAGAAAGTGTAAGTTGGCCTTGAGTTTGGAACACACACTAGGCTTCTGTATACTGCCCGGAACCAACCTCCATTCTCACATACTCCATAGTTTGTGTATAAGAGAAGATCCCTAGGCCTGTATCTGTTCATTGTATGACTGAAGTCTTAAGTTTGCTGACGTCAATATACACTTGTTTCAATTCAACTTCTCTGATCATCTTTAGCTTCTCAGAAAACCATGAGATGCAAGGTAGTGAGAACCATGAGGCTGCCTTTAACTGTTTCTTTGCCTTCGCCGCCATTCTGATCCCATTTTATAGTAAAATCTATTATAGAATTTCTTTCATCTTCTCTTCCTTTTACTTGCCATCCAGGTAAAATGTCACAAGGGTCACTATCAAAGAAAGTAAAATAATACAACAATGCCCACAATAGAAAAAGAAAAACTAATGAGCCATGCACCTTAATATATATATATCCGTGGGTCAGTTTTGTGAAATTCCTTTAAGCCTCCCCACTTTCAATTAGTGAAAACATGGTTTATTTGAGTCATTAAGCTTTCCTAATATACTTGAATGGGAAAACATAGTTGCTCTATCTTGGAATTTCATCCATATCATAAAAGAGCATCAGGATTGAATATAAAATATCAGTATGTCCCAATAGAGGGTAAGCCTAGAAAGTATAAAGGTAGATGGAGATGGTCAGCGATGTACGTCACAGATGGTATCAAAAAGGCTGTTGGCAAGTAGCCAAGCCCACCCCTGAAATTCTCAGTCACTTAAAAAAAAAAAAAGAGGCTACAGAAAGTGCAGCACAAACTTGTTCAAGCAAAGTATAGAGTGACTCAGAATTGGCTTAAGAGACAGCTGCTTGAAAGGACTCAGATGATGTCACCAGATATGTTCCATCTGTCACCTCTACTTAGATGTGCTCTGCACATTAGCTTCATTTTTTTTTTTTTAATAAACACAGACACCCTCAGTGGCCGATAAGTGGTTGCTGCAGCTTCAGGCTTCAGCCTACCTTATAGCTTAGGACCTTAGCCTAAGACTTGAGCAAAAACTAGAGCAGATACTGCCTGGGAGAGTCTGCCAAAGTGCTCTCCTTCTTGCTCTGAGAGAACCTGCTTGAAGCTCATACCTAGCCTGGAACTAACGACAAGAGCCCATGAAGCATGAATGACTTAAAACCGGGTCAGGTATTCCATCCCTGCAAGTGGGAAAGGCATGGCTCATGGAGAGATGTGGGTTGTGATGACCAAAGAAAGCAAAATGATTAAGGGGTAGCCATAAATAAACATGTGTACATGAGCATGTTGGACCCCGTTACCAAAAGGAGTGTATATATGGACAGGACACAAAGACATGGGGCACTCAGAAAAGCAGGGCAGATAAATGATTTCATCAAAATAGTTAACACAGTTGAATCCTAGTTATTCCAACAAAGGCACAGATCAGTAACAATGTAAGAACAAAAAGAGATTGGGAGAAATTCTGTAACTGCCACATGCTGAGGTCAAATTTGTCTCAGTAAGGACATGATCCTGTCACCCTCTCTGTGGCAAGAAAAGCACCTCAGAAGAAGGGCCTGACATTCTTCTGCTCAAAAATGGAGTGGGCATGAGCTGGGTCCAGAGGAAGAAATATTTGTTTCATACAGTGTCCTTAAATCATCCTTGGTCTTTTCATTTCGTTCTCAATGGTGAAGAGGGGAAGAAAGTGCCCAGCTGCTCAGTTTCCATGACTGGTGCAACAGTCCTTTGGAAAAAAACCAATGGTTACATCTCAAGTCTTGAAACTGTCAAGACTATGCCAACTTTGCCCAGCCCTCAAAAGAGTAACTTAATGAATTAGGCCAAGTGGGCAGGAGAGTGCCTCAGTGCCTCACTTTGGATTCTGAACTGGTTTCTTATCTCAACTCCTATCAAAAGATGCAATTCAGGAGCTTGAGGAGAGAGGGCCCCTCCCTGAAAGACCTCCTGTGTCAGCCAGGGGCCGCCTAATACATGATGACAGCCTGACGCCTCTCCTGGAGAGCAATGTGACAGGTCTGGATACTTGAAATCATCAGCTGCCAGAAGCCAGATTCCAAGCAGCCATTGCCAGAAAAGGTCAGCAAGTGCAGGGGAAGGGAAAGGGGTAGTGTTCTGATCCTGATTTCCACACAAAGCTCTCATTTAGCATAAGCAAGTGTATGGCCACCACCAGTGGAGCTCGAAAGAGAGCAATCAGAGGGCCTTGTTTAATCCAGGGTTCTTCCTGACTGTTCCTTCTGTCTTGCTGGACCAGACTCTCTGATTCTCCCTGTGTTGAGGCTGGTCTTTGTTCCTACAGGCCACTGATGACTGTATTTCATCCCACAGTTTACGTAGAAGCTTTCATTTCTGTTCTAACAAACTTGTTTTTAATATAATATCCTTATTCTAACTGATTTAGTTTCACATCCTTAGATTGGTTTGAAAAATACAGTGCTTTTATTCTAAATCTGAGTATATGCCATAGCAAAATGCACTAGTATCCCTTGTCCAGATATTAATTTCCTGCCAAGCTTAAGGCTGGATTCAGTCTCCATAATTTCCTTGCAAACTCAAATTATTTAGTACATACACTGATTAAAACATTAAAGTATGTATTGACATTTAATCTGAATGTGTTTATTGTGTTTATGCCACTAAATAGGTGGCATATCATTCAAGGCACAAACAAAAAATTAAATGATTTTTGTACCTGCAAAACAATTGGATAAGTGCCAGTGACTTTCTTTACTCTCTACCTGAGGCTCCATGACCATCGACATCTGTGTTTTCTTCTCTATTTAGAATTCTGGAATTGGCCCCTTCTGAGACAGGCTGACTGTCATGAGCCACTCAAGCCAGTGGTGAGACATCAGCATTAAAGCATTCTTGCTGTCAGCCTCACCATGACCCCAGTCAAGTATGTAGGTTCTTGAGAACCATAAACAGGTTTGATCCATGGTAGGTTCCCACATACTGAATTTCAGGTTGGTGGTATGCCCTGTTCCTCAATTCCTCTAAACTAGAAGTCTTGCCAGTCACTTTCTCCAACTCCCAAGGACTTGGTTTTCCTACCTGCAATCAGACCTCCTTCTGTTCTCCAAACACTTCCTTCTGGACATTTTATTACTTTGTTCCATATCTGCTTGTCAATATATTCTTTTAGATCAGCTGGAGATTTATGACTTATTAAGAAACCACCTGTACCCACTTATCATTTCTCATATGTAATGCACATTACAATCCATCCACCTGAGTAGACCTCTCCTGCTTGGCCAGAGCCCTCCTTAACCATGGTCATGAGCGTCTCATCCTGACCACTTCATTACATACAGTTTTGGCTTGAATATCGCTAATACTCAATAGTAGTATTCATTTGTCTTGGTTTTGTATCCTCAAATAATTGAAAGTGGAAAATGGTAATCTTACTGTAAGCCTGGGTCTTAAACTAAAATACTAAATACTAAAAGAAAACCTAAATACTAAGCATTAGTTTCCATTTTAGACCATAAAAGAACATATCAATTTATTTCTTGTCCAAACACTAATTTCCCCATCATGTAGATGAGCATTCTCCAGCTTTGCCATCGAAAAAACCCTATTTCAGAAGAGGATATATACAGACTTCATGGGTCAAAATTACTTCCCCATAAAGTGTCTTGGAATTCTAGTGCTCTATCTTAAAAATAAATACAAATTTAGTTTTTATCTCTCTCTCTTTTATCTATATATGCTTATATAAAGAGATAACATACACATTGATATATTTTAAAAGATTTAATCACTTCCCATCAAGTAGGAACAGTAGCTACTTTAAGAATACGGATTATTTGTTCTGTGCGTTCACACACTTTCAATATACAGGTAACATCCATGTTCCTCAGCACATACTCACACCCCAGGTTTTTTTGTTGTCTTTTTTTTTTTTTTTTAT
>PITA01004159.1:36757-83992 GCA_004023965.1 Spilogale gracilis | reverse complement strand
CCTTACATCCTAGTTTGATAATGCATGTAGACACAGACCAAAGTTAGTATTTTTTCAGAAGGAAAATCATATGATCTATTGGATTGAATATAAATATGACTGACAATACCTACCTCTTTTTGGGCTTCTTAAAAAAATCTACCTTATTTTCTTTTTCTCCATGTCCCCTATAAAATAGGACAACTATGTTTCCCCTCAGAATGTTGTAAAGTTGAAAAGCTCCTATTTTCCCTTTCAAAATGAAGATGGCAATTCCCAGCTACCTCAAGTAAGATGAAATACATAATGTAATTGTTAGTCATAACCTTACTGAAAATGCATTAAATCTACATATTAACTATGGATCTACATTTGTATCTGTAATTAGTAATATAAACACATACAAACATTTTTTAAACTTTTTTTTTTACCCTTTCATCTCTAGCCCCTATGCCATTCAGAGAAAAAAAAGTTAAGTATAACATACTTGAAATAAAAGTCCACTTTACTGACTTAGAGTAAGACACTTTTTGGTGCCCAGTCATAAGAAAAATGTATGTCAGTTAAGATTAAGTAGAGAGAGAGAGAGACAAATCAAGAAACAGACTCTTAACTGTAGAGTACAAACTGGTGGTTAGCAGAGGTGAGGCAGGTGGGAGGATGGGGGAAATAGATGATGGGATGAAGAGTACACTCACTTACTATGATGAACACCTAGTCATATACAGAAATGCTGAATCCCTATATTGTATTCCTGAAACCAATATAACACTATATGTTAACTACATTGGAATTAAAAAATGAAATGAAATGAAACGAAATGAAATGAAAGTAAGATGACCCTCAAGTAGATAAAACAATCCAAAAAAATGTTAGTTTTATGAGAATTTGATAGAACTTTACACAGAAAGACTTAAAACAAAACAAATGTCAACTGACCTGGGGGCTCAGTCCTTTACAAATGAAAAGGCAGGTTTATTATACAGTAAAGTTTTACAGAACCATAGCATTGATTCCAATGTGGTAGGGTGGGAAGAAAGGCCAGTGATCAGAATGATAGATTTCACAGTTCAGAAGATCATAGCCCTGGAGGAGTCTTAGGGTCCTTTTTGGCTTCACCATGTCCTTGAGTATTGAACACAACTCCCTTTGCAAGAAACAGGAGAAGAGAGGAATAAAGGCCTCTTTGAAAAGCAGTGATAAAGGGATCCCTGGAGGATTTCTGAGCTCTTGAAAAGATCTTCATGGCAACAGCTTGACTCTGCTTCCTGCTTCAGTGAAGGTTGCTGGAATACGAATTAGGGGTGAATCACTGGAGCTATTTGCAAGTTTATGTTAAAATTTCATTTCCCAAACTCAGGAATGCAATCGATTCATAGTTAAATCAAAACAGTGCTTTAAAGGCACCGTACAAAGGAGCTCAGTGCATGAAATAAGTACCAACCAGCTTCGCTTTTTGAAGTGGTCTCACAGGGGAAAATACAGGGAAGATTTCATTGGCCTCATGTTAAAGACCCAGAAATGTGTGCAGAACACAGTATCTACCGATGGTCATAACTTCAGATGATGTCACCAAAGATGATATATGTTTTGAGGATATGTGCTCTTCCCATTTTAAAGCCTAAAATTCCCCAGCATCACTTTTGACATCAACCATTTTTTTATAGCACCAAGATAACACACTGTTCAGAAGCCATAGCTCCAAATCTTTTCTTACTTTGTAACATCAGGACTGATGGTATGATTTTCAATGCTTAATCCATACTTCGCACAATTCAAAAGATTCTATTAAATTTGTTGAGTAATTGTAATCCCTTATTGAATTAGTTACTGAAAGTTAACTAGCTTCTCTTGCAAACTGCCTGGAAGCCAGTGATGGTGGCAGATACTCAATGAGAGTCCTTCATGATTTGTGAATCGTTCTTGCAAACGTGTCTGGGATTGGCGGTGGGGGTTGGGGGGAGATAAAAAGGAAACTGTCCAGGGTGCCTGGGTGGCTCAGTTGGCTAAGTCACTGCCTTCAGCTCAGGTCATGATCCCAGAGTCCCGGGATCGAGTCCCGCATCGGGCTCCCTGCTCCGCGGGGAGTCTGCTTCTCCCTCTGACCTTCTCTCTTCTCATGCTTTCTCTCACTCACTTTCTCAATAAATAAATAAAATATTTTTTAAAAAAATGAAACTGTCCAAAAGAGTGGTAACTTCCACTACATCATCATACTGCCTGGGATTTCACACTTATCTGCATTCATGTTCTCATTCAATGCTATGCCATGCTCTGCTATTTTCAAAAGTATAGTACCACTGGTAATAGTAATGTGGCTGAGCGACTCTGATATGAATTGATACTGTCTGTTCCTTGGTACCATGTGTACCCTTACCCTTACGTGCACATCAAACATGTTCCGATGGTTGGCAACCTGGCTTCTTTTGCTAGTAATCACACAGACCATCTAGATTTCAGAAACTATGCTCTAAAGTTGACATAAAGCAAACTCATTGGGGCTATATGCAAAGTGGCAGTGTGTTTTCTTAATGGACTGTTAGCTACAGATATCTTCTACAGGGGAATGACCAACCTCCATATGTCAAAGCTTTCCCTTTTTGGGAGAAGTGTGATAGACAGACTTTCTAATGCAGGGGGCCCCATGGGAAAGAATGTAGGGGGCCCTGGGAGCAGAGAGTGGACCCTGGCTGACAGTCAGTAAGAATATAAGAACCTCAGTCCTACAACTGCCAATAATGGATGCTGTTGGTGATCACAGAGGCTTGGAAATAGATTCTTTACCAGAGCCTCCAGGTAAGAGCCCAGGCTAGCCAGCACCTTGACTTTGGCCTTGGGACACCCTGAGTAGAGGACCCAGTTGAACCCAGACACACTTTGATCCACAGACTGTAGGTGTTGTTTCAAGCTAGCAAATCTGTGATGAACTGTGATGGCGCCAATAGGAAACGATCATGGCAGACTACGTATGCTATAGTAGGAGGGGAGGATGGGTCCTGTCCTGTCAGTGTGAAGAGGCAGAGCAGGCCAGCTGGTTGAGGGTGCCCATCTAGTAGAGGTAGCAATAACAATGTGACCGCATGGAATAGGCACGTGTGTCATAAGGGTAGAGCCATGTGTACATACCATGAAGAATTTGCAGGGTTCTATACGTTTCCCTTTTTTAGGAAAGAAGCACATACTTATTCTACCCCTGAATTTTTTAAGTGGATACCATGATTAAAAAAGAACAGTTCCTGGTTCAGAGCTGACAAAGTCAAAAGTCCTTAAGATCCATACCAAAATAGTCTTTTCTAAAGCCGTGTTTTTGGTGAACTCAGCATATGTAAAATTCAACATATCATACACCATACTGGGCATTTTCCCAATCTCGTCATGATTTATATAAATTTAGTTTACTACTATTGAAGGGCTGCTGCAGGGCCCCCACCCTCCCGGATGTTAAAACAATGAAGGGCTGCTGTAGGGCCCCCACTCTCCCGGATGTTACTCCAACGTACAATGGTAGGGACCCTACCCAAACTGCCACCCTTGGCAACCCATGGCAACCCATTCAAAGCTTCCAACCGAAACCACCATCCTTAACAACCTGTCCAAACCAACCCAAACTCCATTGTCTGAAGGTAGGGTCCCAACTGAAACCATGACCCTTGGCAACCTGTGGCTCTGCTGTAACGGTCAATGTAATTCTATGTAAGGCCAGCCTCTGAAAGACTCGGGGCTCTCAGCCGCTGACTGGTTTGGGGTCAGGCTATGGGCCCGAGCATGCTCGAATAAACCCTTTGCTTTTGCATGGAACTGGTCTCTCAGAGTCTTCCTTGACAGGTGTGGCGTTCCAAGGCTCCCAGCTTACTGCCCTCTTGGGCGGTCGACCCTTACACTATCACCTTCTTTCACCCCATTTCACCCCGAAAGCAACTGTGCCCTTGTTCAGAAGGGCAGACATTTGTCCTTACTCATCCAGCATAGATTAAGTGGCCCCTATTAGGTGCCAAGACATTTATACTAGGAACTGAATGTGATCAAAGATGAACAAGGTAGAATTCAGTATTACAGAGATTCAAGAAACATAGTATGGAGGACCCAAAACCCAGAAAACACTTACTTACTGAGCTGTCACAAATCTTGACGGGGTAACAAAAAAAAAAACAAGAAGCTGGAAACTGGAAGATAAACAGCCTGCTGAGGTTCAAAATGTCACAGCACACAGAGGGAGAGGAAAACTCTGCCGTGGCCCTCCTGAGAAATACTGTGCATTTGTTTAATTTCTTAGCTCACCTTTAAAACAGACCTCTGGATAGAGAAACAGTAGAGAGGTGTGATGAATACGTTTAAAAAGTGAAAAACACAGGTAAGAAAAATACCAAGTGTGACGATTTCATCTGCACAAATCTCACATTAATCAAGAGGGAAAATCAATCAGAAGGCATTTGATCTGTGTTTTCTCAATCCCCTCAGTTCTATCGTGAATCCGGCAGCCTAGGAGCTAGGGTTTATTTTTCTTACTTGTGTTATTAATTTATTCGTGTAAATTTACACCTGTCAACGTAGATTTACAAGAGTGGAACTACCCCCCACAAACATTATAGTCTTCAAGGACACACAGCTAAGAACTCTCAAGTTGCTTTAACACTTGCTAATATAGTTTAGCTTCACTCATGTAAAAGGTAAATAGCCAGAGTCCTACTAGAAAAGTTATTTGGGTAATATTTCTGATTTTTCCTCCTGGCTTTTCTTAAAAGTACTGAAGTTATTTTCATCTATGAATCACTGCTTCCAATAGCAACTACTGCAGATAATGATCCTGCCACATGGGCTCAGTACTTAAGAGCAGGCTCAACCTCAGCCCTGACCTTGGGCCAGGATTCCCAGTCTTCTCCACTCACATTCTTTTCATGATGAAAAAGGGAATGCATGTGTTTGGGACTGCATGGTAAGAGCAACTGAGTAGGAGATGACTCCTGCCCACAAGAAGCATTGAAGGTCGCCCACCACAGAAAACCAGACTACATGTATCTCCATAGACCCCCTTCCCTTCGCATCACTCCTCACCTAACCCAGGACCTCATCTTCTCTCACCTGGCAAATGCCAATGGTCTCCTAACTGCCCTCCTGTCTATTCTTCAAATATCTACCAAGTAATTCCCCTACTACATACAGCCTTAAATGAGATGTTTTGTTTTAGATGGAATCGCATCCCTGCTTAAAATTTCAATGACAGAAGACACAATGATTAATATTCAAATTCAGTAAGTATTCAAGAAAGTCATGTCCAGATCTCTGCCCACTTCTGCCTCTAGCCTCTTTGCTGGGCATCGCTCTTGTCCTTTAATGCATGAACCAACCCTCCTGAGCTATTTACCATCATGCAGCACACCTGGCTGCATTTCCTAGCCTGGCAACTTCTTTTTGCTTGGCATGTTTTCCCTTTTGATTGCCTTGATCCAAGTCTTCCAGATTCCAGACCAATAACTGCTCATCTGAAGAACTGAAGTTTCATCTCTCTACAAAATCTTTTCTGCTCTCATCTACCCTTACCCCAACCTCCACAGGCACAAAAGACTATCTCCTCCTCTATACCACCTGTGTATCCTCTGTAGAGTCCCACCGGACTCCAAATACTGGGTTGGGAAACATCTTGCTTTCCATATCTGTAACTCTCTGTCAAGCCCCCATAAGGCAGAGGCTACATCTTCTCTTTGTGTCTCAGAACCGCCTTCAAGGACATTACAACATTGCTGGGAGGAGAAAATCCACACATGAAACAACAGAAGTACCAATCAATGCTAACTGAGGGAGGGCTAAGAAATGTATACCTTGCTCTACATACTCTGAACATCCTAAGAAGTCACATGGCATGGTGGAAAGAGTTCTGTCTTACAGACCTGAATTTACCTCCTGACACTTCCACCTCTTAGCTGTGGGCCCATGGATACGTCAGATCCCTTCCCTGGGCTAAACCGGGACAACACCATGCACCTCACAGAGGACTCAAGTCAAGATTAGATAAAATACATGACAATTCAACACAGTGGCTGCAAAGAAAATATCCATCCTTGTCCCTGTTCTCTGAGAAGGGACAGTGATTATATGTACTAAATGACCCAGCATAACTTCTTAAAGAAGATGATATTTAAGCTTGACCTTGAAGCAAGGAGGATTTGGACAGATTTTGATAAATTCAAAGGCAGTTGACTTGCTTAAAACTCTTCCCAAGACCCAGCCTTCACATGCTATGTCTGTCCCAAAGTTCAGCCCCTCATTGCAACGTAAGAGTAATTATACATGAACATAATCCAGCTTCAAAACCTAAGACTACTTTAAATTAGAAGACATCAAATCATCATAACATACTTAGGAAAGACTCATTCTATAGTTGAAAGAATGTTCCCAAAAATGCTGGTGAAGACTATTGGACTGTCACGCCTTTGCACAGAAGTAAGCATTATACTACCAGACAGCAGTGCTGGCATGACAACATCTACCAACATTAAAAAAAAAAAGGGTAGGTAATAATTTCCATGTGTGGATAGTCTGAGTGTTTGAGAGAAGTCTAAAGCAATGTCGTTTACTTTCATGGATAAGTGTTCAAGAAGCATCTTTTTTTTTCTCTCTCTTCACATCTGAATGCTTTCATGGGTGAAGGGAGGCCAGGAGAGCCTGGAAAACAATTTACAATGACGTGTAAAATAGTTACATTTTCCAATTGTCCCACCCATATTAATTAATAGCTCTGGGTGGCACTGGATGTGAGTCTCAAATCCAATCACCCACTTCAGATGGAGGAGAGCAAGTGCTACCCAAATGGGAAAGGGTCCAAGTTTGAAGTTGATGACAAACACCAGCCTTCATCCTGACCATTTCCAGGAGTAGCTTGCTGTCCCTGCGAAGGGGAACTCTCGGCAGGCTGGCCAGCTATCACCGTAATGCCAGTTCATTTCATTTCAGATCTGTAGCTAATTCTATGCTATCAGAAAACCAAAGCAATTGATTTCTTTCTACCTCTGTTGAGATAAGTGGAACAATGTGTAATTTGGTCTAGGTTAAAAAAAAATCTAGATTCTAGGAAGAGGTTTAAGAAAGGGATAAGGACACAAATGGCAATTTTCACAGTATCTCAAACACAGTAGGAATTTAATAAATTTAAACAGATTTGCAAAGAATTGAAACAAAAAAATCTAAAGATAAGAACAGAAAGTGAAGGAATGAAATGTTGTCATATTTGTTTTTGATACCATTCAGGTTGGGTTTTCTCAGGTACGATCAACGGCAAAGGACTGAGCTGGACTCCCTGTCTTGAAAATCTAATCTGCACACAATCTCCATAGTGCTCCTTCATAAATGTTAAGTCAGATCTGATTACTTCTTTGCTCAGAACTCTAATGGCTTCCCACTTCACAAAGAATAAAATCTAAAGGCTTCCCCAAGGCCCATAGGCCTTCCTGAACTTTCCAGCTTCACTCCCACAGCCTCTTCAGCTTATTCCAACTCTGAATACTAAGCCCACTCCTGCCTTGGGCTTTGTACATGCTGTTCTTTTCCCCACCCCAACCCCTCAAACGCTTTCCCTTCATTCAAGTCTTCTCAAAAGCTACCTCCTCAGGCATCACTACCCAAATGACACCTTCCCTGACCACCACATCTCACACAGAAGCTCCACCACTATTTACCCCTTGCCCTGCTTTATTGTTCTTAGAAACTGCCTACCACACATTAGATTATTTGTCTAGCTGTTCATCAATTCAGCTATCTTGCACATTAAACTGGTTATTACAGGATGAGGGGTGTGATACCACAGAGCCTGGAATACTGGGTGCCACATAATAGATAAATGTTGTAGGAGGGAAAGAGATGAAGAGGAAGGATAAGAAGGACAAGATGCTCCCTTGTCTTTCTATTAAAAGGTTTGCCTTTACTCCCCAAATCCAGACAGCAACTATTTATCTCTCTTGATCCATCTGCTAGAGACAGTAACACCAGGCTTTGGAACTAGAGAGACTGGAACTGAAATCCCATCTCCAACACCACATAGCCTTTTTGACTTTGGATAAGCTTTTTAACTTCTCTATGGAATTTTACAGTTGATAAAACTTTAAACAACCATATTGTGCTAGGCATGGGTGATACCTCAGAAAAATTATTAGAAGCATTAAATTAGCTAACTTCCATTAAAATGAACTTGACCAAAAATGCATAATTGATAAATATTAGCTCTGTGTCCCTTCTACCCTCTACCGCATCCTCCCAGAAGTCTTCTGTGGTGTTCTGCCTGATAAATGCACCTAAGCTAAGCAAGAGAATTAATGGTTGCTATGAGTTTATGAAAATCAACAGTGAACAAACAAGATAACTCAGCTTAAAGTACTATGGAGATGGTAGCAGAGCACAAAAATAAATTGTAGGAATTACCATTACTGTCAAAAAAAAAAAATGTAACTTACAGCCAGGTTTCTGTGTCGTGAACTGATTAGACTGAGGATAGTTCAAGTGAAGGGGACACCAGGGTAAATAAGACAAATGAAGACAAAACAGGGAAAAGAAGAGTCATGACCATACATGAGAAAGCACTTGGGAATACCAGGGTCTGAATGGCAGGGTCTGGTTGGCAAAAGGCTTCAGTAAGTGGTCCATCAGACTCGCAGAGCCCAGAGTTTCCATCTTTGCGGGAGAAGCGATGGAAGCAAGTAACACTAAAGGCTCCTCCGTGGCCATTTTCCTGCTGCTGTGGGACCACCATTAAGCACAAGGAAGAATGGGACACAGGATACAGTGCATATCATCTCACCGGTTGGCCGAGGTGAGTAAAATATAAGCAATGGGAGCACTCAGTTCATAGTCATCATTAGCCAAATGGATTCTTCCTGAATCATCTACCTCAAGCACACAGCGCTGCAGGGAAGGGAGTTAACATTTTTCTGCATTCCTGCAATACACTGGGTTTGGTGTTAGACACCAGTACATACGTTATCTCATTTTTATTCTCACAATAATCCCAGTAAGCTTTATTATCCCCATTTTCCGAAGGGGGAGGATGAGACTTGGGAAGATTTTGAAAATATCAAAGCTAGAAAATAGCACTTTGCTCTAACTCTGTTTAAAAAAAAAAAAAAAAGCCTAGTCATATCTCCCATTCGTAGAACAGCATTTTATAATTTCCAAAGCATTTTCTTGAGAGAATCCATGCCCTCACACATGCCTTGAGAGGCAAATAATACCATATTATTATTCTCACTAAATAATGGAAGGAGCTGAGGCTCAGAGTAATTGAGTGATTTGTCTAAAACTGCAGAGCCAATAAGTGGCAGAACTGGGATTTGGATCCATTTTCCGAATCCTAAGACCAGTACTCTCTCTACTAAGAGAGGATTCCCTACTTTCCAGAGATTATTAGGTTTGTTTGAGTAAACCCTGTGTAGTTTGAATCTGAGCTGGCAAAGAACATAGTTCTTATCTCAAACTGCCTAATAGGCCGACCTCTGTGAATTACTCTAGGTACAAACAACATTGATATCTTAAAATCTCAAGGGCTCAGCACTATAAATCTTACTTCCTACTCAGGCAAAATTCCAAGGCAGGTGCTCCTAGAACTTGGTAAATTTAAGGACCCAGGCTCCATTCATCTATTCCTTAGGGTTCAGAATCCTTTCCACCCTGACAGAAGTGAAAGAAATAGGCACACACCAATTTCAGCTCCATTCTACTAGACAGATAGTTATATAGGCCATGCCTGGATTCGAGCAGACCAAGCAGTCCAAGAACAACTGTGTGTTATATAAAAGGGAGACCATGACTGGTCAGTGAATAACTAGTCATCTCCACCACGTCCTGCTAACACAATGGAAGACAGGTAAGTGATGCGAGATGATGTCTTAAGGTCAGAAGTCAGCTTAGATTGCTTTGCATCACCACAAGCCAGGGTCCCATTTTTAATTATTTGCTCCTGCTACCGTGTGTTCTTTTGAAGCATACAAATAGTAACAACTGGACACCTGTCCCCTGGGTTAGTGGATTCTTATTCATCAAGGAGTATTAGATTACCTAATGCATGCTAAAAATAATTTTTTAAAAAAATGTAGATGCCCAGGTGCCAGTTGTAGAGACATTTTCACAAGTAAATCTGATCTGTTGCCTCAGGCCCACAGACCATACTCTGGGAAATCCTGGCTTAGCACCACAGTTCCTTCATGACTGGTGAGGATGACACAATGGCTGCTTAATGCTGGATTGGAGCAAAGAGAAATACATGTCTTCTTACAGCCCCCTCATAAAACTCTAGCAGAAGTCAGCTCCAGGAATGAGCAGAAAAGCAATGTGGTTTCAGATTTTCCACATTTGAGCAACACCCACACCCACAGAGCGTTTGTTTTGCTATCCAGGTTCTATTTTTTGGTCTCCTTGACAATGCAAAAACAACTTAGACCTTCATGGAGACTTGGCTTACTTCAAATGGCAGGAGTTGCCTCAGAAGGACAAAGGAGACAAAGATGGATTGAGCAGATCTAAGACCTAGAAAAAAATGCCTATATTTAATAACTTCTATTTTACCTACAATACTGGGACTCTCTGTACAGCAGGAAGAAACCAGGGTAAGCAGTATGGGGTACGCTCAAGCTACAAAACAGTTGCCGCTCATTAACCTTGCATAACATCATGTCTGATTCTTCCTTAACACGCCTAACAAATCACTTCTTATATCAAATGCCCCAGAAGCCTTCAAACTATTTTAAGCCTAGCACTGTGTCCCAGAAATCATTCTAAATGTTATCAAGGGCGATCCTAAGGAATTCAAGAACAGTCAGTCAAAGAAAAGTAATTCAAAACACTTTCCACTTTGGGTGTCTTGAAAAGAGATTTTTATTGGAAAAACAGAAAAATAAGTTAAGATTTAGAATGCTTGGCTTCATTCTGATTGCCAGGTTTTACAATTGTTTATTGAACTGGATAGGATAGAAGAAAGAGACGCATTTGGAGAACACCTGAATGTGAGCTGGGACAGGTGGCAGGGGACAGAGTGAAAGCAAGGTAATTGATTAGACTTGCAGCAGAGTGTGGCAACTGTGGGGAGGCAGGGAGACATGATCTGGACACACCATCATGGCCCCACCCACTTGGGGGTCTCATCAGGCATGACCCTTTAGACAAAGTGCCTTGAGAACACCGGAGGGCAACCCACCAAAACATACATACCATCCTCAGCAATCATCCATGGCAAACTCCCAATTCTCCAACATGGTGAATCCGAATGATTGTCCATGAGTTTCAAGCTCCCTGAGTTTGTGGCCTCTCCATACCTCCCATACTCACGACCACTACCCTCCCAGCATGCCTTGCAACTCCAAGCAGATAATCCTCCCACCATGTTGCTTTTCTGCTACTCTATCTCCCATGTACCGACTTACTCATATCGCCAAGTTTCTCTCTTTGACAAGATATCTCCAGGCTTTCACTTACTAGGCATAGTAGGTTGCCTGCCTGTTACAGTCACTACTACCCTCCAGATCAGTCACTCCAGAGTCCACCTTGCTTCTTCCGTTTCTTTTGCACTTCCTCATCCAAGGCACAGCCACTCTAGGCAATATCTCCCACCATTCCATTCTCACAGTCCCGGTCACCCCAGAGTCAGGCACTTGTCATTATTTCCCTGGACAAGTTTCTGTCTGTGTTTCCTGCCTCCACTTTCTACTTGTTCTAATCTACCCTTCAAACGATGCCCAGACCATCTGGCAATAAGGAACCATTAACATTCTAATCCTGATGAACTCGTGTTGCTATGATTGCATTAATAGTCCCAATTCTTTACCTGCCCTTGAAACTGCATGTTTCTGCAGTTCCATCTCATGCTGACCCTGGGCTTGGTTATGACACTTGTTTGGCCAAGTAAGATGCTTGCTTAAAAAGCACTTGCACAACAGGCCTTGACTGCACTCACTTTTCTATATTGCCTTGGGAACATGCATAGGCTGATCTATTGGATGAGAGACATAGGAAGAACTTAGCATCCCCAGTCACCCTGAGAAGAGGGAATCTTAGATCAGACAATAGCTCAACACCAGAAATAAGGAGCCTAGCTGAGACCAGAACAGCTCAGCCAAGTCCAACCTATATCAGCAATCCACAGATAAGTAAATGAATGCTTACTGTATTTAGCCACTGATACATGGGGTGGTTTGTTATGACAAAAGACAACAAATATGACAAAACACAATACACAATTTCAGAGGCTCTCTATCCGCATCTTGGTCAGAACTAAAGCTTCCCATTCGTGTCACCACTCTCTCCACCCTCCCATCTGTGGAGTTTTCATGATCCTGAGCAGACCTTCTCATACAGAAAACCATGATTTCTCCACCAGATGACTAAAGCAGATTCCTAGTGATATGCAAGGTCCATCAATGAAAGCAGTAAGTGTGTGGTGACTCAGTTTCCCCACAGCTGGCTAGAACTGATGACAGAGGGTGTTTGGTTCAGTAATAGTAGAAATTTTGAGACTAGACTCTGAGATCAGGAAAATGAATATGACAAACATATGTCTCAACCTTTCCCTTCACATCTACAAAGATCTTTCCAAAAGAACAGTCCAGTCTTTGTAGGATTTGTTTCTGATTTGCCTCATGTCTATGTTTTAGGGCCCTGGGCAAAGTGGGAGCCATAGAAGTCCTCAGGATACAAACAATGGGATTCTGTGAGGACTGTGGAGAAGGGGAAGAGACCAACTGGTACTTTGAAATATTATTCCATATTTGTGTTTTCTCTCCAACTTGAGTTTGAATTTTTTTTGAGAAATGATTCTCAATCCAGTGCCCTTTTGAGAAGGCAGTAGAAGCAATAGAAAGAAAACCAGATTTAAAATCATGAACTCTATGATGTAGGAAAGTGACTTAATCTCTGTTTACTGAGAGTAAGCAGATCAATATGTCTTATTTAATCAGAGAAGATAGATTGAATGGATGGATGGTGGATAGATGGATAGATAGATCAATCAAATGTTACCTCCTCAGCATAAGAAATCATACCCTGTGTTATCTCAGCCTATTGTTTTCTATTACATTACTACTTTTAATTTTCTTCATAACACTTTATCATTATCAAAATTATCTTACATATTTATAAGGTTTTTTTGTTCTTATTTTCTCCAACTCAAATGTATGCTCTATGAAGGTATGAGCACCATGAGATGAGAACCCCATGAAGGCATATTCTTTCACTCCTGTATCTCTGTGTATTAGAAATTACTAGATATACTCCAAACATTCAGTAATTAATACTTAGAAAAAAGGAAGGGAGGGAGGGAGGGACGGAGGAAGGAAAAGGAGGGAGAGAGGGAGGAAGGAAAGAAGGAAAGAAGAAAAGAAGGAAAGAAGGAAGGAGAAGGGGAGAGGGAGGGAGAGGGGGAGGAGGGGAGAAGAGAGGGAAGATGAATGAATTCATGGTTACTTTATCTTTAGGGCTTTATCTAACTTCTAACTTTCTAACTATCTAACTTTACCTAACTTCTTCTTAGTAACACACAGTCCATCAAAGAACTGTATTTCTTTGGCACATCTGAGTTTATAGAAATAATTCCAATTCATAAAAAGTAAGGTAATATTTTTCTATGCATTATAAAAAATTACTTTGTATTCATATAAATATTTCAGTTCAAAGATTTCTGTCTTCTTGGATACTTAATTTATTCTCTAAGTATCATGATTTTTATAATTCTGTATATAGATACCCATACAGACCCCATCAAGATCATAACATAAGCCATGTAACCCTCCTAAGGATATTTCCGTGTCTGCATAACTAAAAAGTTGAATAGCTTGACTTTGTGATTTTAAATTCTATGAGTTAGGGGCTCCTGGGTGGTTCACCTTACGTCATGATCCCAGGGTCTTGGGATCAGATTCCACATCAGGCTCCCTGCTCAGTGGGGAGTCTGCTTCTCCCTCTCCCTCTGCCACCCTACCCTACCCCTGCTCATGCTGGCTCTCACTCTCTCTTAAATAAATAAATAAAAATCATATAAAATAAAAATATATAAATAAAATATTTTTAAATATTTTAATATTAAATATTAAATAAAATGAAATTAAAAATTTAAAATAAAAATAAAGAAATTCTATGAGTTAATGATAATTAGGAAAACTATCATTTCTGCTGAATATTCTCCCCCAAGAAACCAAAATCTCTGTCATGCATATTCCCAAAATTAAGTTAACTACAGAAAAGCACTAGGTTGGGTTTCAAGGTCATGTTTGCATATTTAAGTTTGCTGCAGAAAAGACACGTGGAATTGCAAAATCCTGATTTAAAAGTACCCCTCTGCCAACATTAATTTTGTACATGAGCTTCAGATGCATTTGGCCAGAGCCTAAAGAAGCATTCTACAGCTAGGAGTCTCAATGCCTACAAGGCAGCCCTGCCATGAGCTCCAGCTAGAGCTGCAGAAGTACGAAATGCTTCCTGGCCTTCAGCATAACCATATTTCTCTAAATATTTCTATAAGTTTCCTGGGAATAAAACATGAAAGAGAACCCAAAATGACATTAGTGGAATCTCCTTCCCATCATCTTGACTCATCTTCGTCACAGTAGGTATTTTAGTCAAGACTGTTTTGTTTGCAAGGAGCAGAAAACCTCTTAGCAAGGTTCGGGGGGGAAAAGAGGACTTTTTTCTTTATTGGTACAATGTTGTCTTATGGACTGTGGGGCAGAGATACACCTGGGCCCCAGGAGGAGTAAAAATGTTGACTAAGTCAGCAGAAACAAGGCCACTACATTTTTTTTTTTTTTCAGATCCTCATCTCTTCTCAGCTTTGCTCTGCTCTGTCTGGCAGGATCAGGCTCCTTTCCCTACAGTTGTGATTTTTACCTTCTGGTGCTATAGCCACTACCCAGCCCGCAAGGTCACATGATCATCTCAGTTCAAGGCACAGGCAGAGGCTGTGGCCAACCTCTCCCTCAACCCAATCCACACTCCTGAGAAAGAGATGCTCATTGGCCCACATTAAGCCACATAACTCTTCTTTTTGAATTAACTGTGTCCAACTGGGCATCCCATAATACTAATGTGACTGTGAGGGGTTGATCTGAGGGATGAAATGAAGGGGGCAGGCTGTAGAAAATGAAGATCACTGTTAAATCACTCCAAAGGGGGCCTAACAAATTAATACAGCATATCTTCAAAAAGGACTCCTTTGGGAGGAAGGCTCTTAATACAAAGGCTAAGAAATTGCCAGCATTATGATTATTTCCAACAGACATCTTGAGAACAAAGGCTTATACCTTATACCACTTATTTACATAAATGTATTACCTTACAGTTCTGTAGATCACAAGTCCGACATGGCTGTTATTATGCTAAAATAGAGGTGTCAGCAGAGTTGTGTTCATTTCTGGAGACTCTACGGGAGAATACATTTCCTTGCCTTTTCCACCTTTCAGGGGTTACCCACATTCCATGGTCCATAGCTCCCTTCTCCATTTTCAGGACCAGCAATCCTACTATTGCAATACTGGACTGTTCCACCATCACATCTCTTGCTCTGGCCACAGTCTGAAAAATTCTCTAATTCTTGGGACGCATGTGATTAGATGCCCCCCCCCCAGATAATCCCGGATAATCTCTCCATCTCTAGAGTTTTAACTTAATCCCACCTGCAAAGTTCCTTCTGCCATGTAGGGTAACATATTCACAGAGTCTTGGGATTATGATGTGGCCACATTTGGGGAGTCATTTTTCTGTCTTCCACAGAAAGGTTCTTGAAATTAAAAGACACTTACAGTTTTCTTTTGGGTGTTCTTTTCTCATGTGCCTAAAACTCAACATTATTCTCCAATTTTTCAGTTAGTGATCATTTCATAATAGACACACATAATCCTTGTGCCTTTGAAAATTAGAAGTTTTCAGCCTCACATACAAAGGACTTATTAACATTTGATTTGATTAATATCAAATATCTGTAATCACCAATTATCAGTTCTATAAAAAAGCAGAAGTAACACAATTCTAATTCTCGAGCACTTTCCAAGGCACTTCATATCTCTCATTTCACTTACTCTTCAAAATGACCCTGCAAAGTAGATGGTATTATCTCTTATTTTGCAAGTAAATAAAACAATGATACCTAAATGTTCCAAAGTCAAACAGTTATTAAGAAGTGGAGCCCTCTCCCACTCCAGAGCTCCCACTCTTTCATTTATATCAGACAGCTGCTAAGGAATAAAACCCCATCCTGGAGTGGTCTTATAATGCTCTCCCACCATCATAAAAAGCAACTACTCCATTGACAATATTGGTTCCATTGATAAGAAACACCTTAGTAGCGAGGGAAATGGGACAAATGACTCATTCCTGAGCAGAGCCTCAGAAAGGGGAGCTAACAAGGTTCTGAGATGACCAGGACCTTGCAGACAGCTGCTTTTTATTACTTATCAGGCCTGAGGTTTCCTTTCTAATCTTCCCCCATTTACTTAGATAGAAATAGATGCAGACAGGATATAAGACAGAAAAACAGAAACATGCCTCTGTCCTGAGCCCCAACACGGACATAACCAAAGTCATGTAACTAACTCCAAGTAATCAGATTAGTTAATAAGTGTAAAGCAGTTAGAACAGTGCATGGCATACAGGAAGCACAATCTTAATCACTGCTAACACCATTGTCATCACTGTTGTCATCAAAATCATCATCGTCATCAGCATCAGCATCAAGATTTCAGACTTAAAAGTACTAATAAGTTGAAATATAAGGACCAATAAGTCTCTGGATACTGGAGAGAACCCCAGAGTATGAGCTAGACAGATTACCTTCTTGCAATTTCCTTTTCCTTTGGTCTCAAATACAAGCACTGGTTAGACAATGAACAGTCTCCCTCACTGATTTTTTATTGTGTCATTACAATGATAGGCTTTCACTCTTAATGCTTTTTCTTTCTCTGAGTAACCAAGAAAATGCAATTCCCAGCCCACCCAGTGAAAAACTGTATATATGTATAATTTCTCTTATAATAAAACAACATTTAGAACTTCACTTTGAGGACAGCTTAGAAATACAATAAGGCCTTCTTTGTAAGCAGGTGACTCAGACTATGCCATGCCACTCACTCTCATCCAAGCTACTTCTTTTATCAAAAATTGGATCAGTTGATGATTTTCACCCAAAACAGGTTTCAATCCCTGTTTTTCCCCATCTCTTCCAGACACTCTTTAACTGCTTTAAATTCCATCCCCAATTTCTCTTTGAACATCTTTTGTTTGTGCTTTTATTCCCTTCATTGTCTCCCACTTTCTCTAATTCTTCCTCTTTCTTTTCTTTTTCTTTCTTTTTTTTTTTTTTTGGATGCTGAGGGCCAACTGTTCCCCAATGCTTTGCTTGAGCACCCCACCTCTCTCTTTGCTAGACTTCATCAAGCTGCTTCCATAGACTTCCTGAGTGTCTGCCCATCCCTCCTACAGCTTTCTCTCCCTCTCCTGCTGCCTCCCTCTGCTCCTTCTTGCTCCATATGCTGCCCCCTGATCACTTCTCCTTTAGCTGTAGACAGTAGGAGATTGGCTAAAGCTGCTCACCAGCCTTCAACTTGTCAGCACACAGTTGTTTGCCTCAATAAAGTGGAAGCAATTTCAACCCTTCTTTTTCTACCAGGGCCTTATGATCTTAATACTGCTGTGCTGCTTCCCACCTCCTCTCCCGCAAGGCTCCAACCTCAGTGGACTATGTCCCTCTCCTTTTCATTTATTCATCCTTGTCCCTTCTCTAGGAGACCCCAATATGTCTTCAGCACCCAATGTCTGCAACATATTCCTCTATGCTAGGCTTATTATGTAATTCATTTTCTCATTGCTTACTACATGAGCAGAGTACTCCTTAAATTGTGTGCCACTTGAGAACAGGGGACTGAAGTCAAGTTTTAACTCAACAAATACACAGGGCTGATGTCAAGAACTAGAAAGGTACATGACAATGAATCGTGAGGGAAGGTAGTTTCAAGACTGAAACCCAGTGTTTAAGAATGATTCCACCACTAAGTCCTTGTTTGAATAAAATGATTTATTTAATCTCCCTGAGCCTATGTAATCTCCAAAATACGGTACTCAAATCATGATCACTTGTTCTAATTATCTTTATGGGGTAATAAACTATGGTAAATTCAGTGGCATAAAACAATAACCACTTTACTATGAATATGGGTTCTCTGGGTCAATTTTTTGGGAAGGCCACAGTGGGGTTACTTTCTCCATGATATCTGGAGCTTCCATGAGGAAAACCAATGGTTAGGGCTAGAACAGGGGTGGAGGGGCTAGAAGACCCACTTCCAAGAAAATTTCTTTATTTATGTGTCTAGGGGCTTCTCCATGTGGCCTAGACCTTCTCATACAATTGCAGCCTCAGGGAGCTTGAGTTTCTTTTCTTTTCTTTTTTTAAGATTTTATTTATTTATTTGAGAGAGAGCACAAGCAAGGGCGAGGGGCAGAGGGAGAGGCAGACTTTCCCACTGAGCAGGGAGCCTGATGTGGGACTTGACTCCAGGACCCTGGAATCATGACTTGAGCTGAAGGCAGATACTTAACAGACTGAGCCACCCAGGCACCCAGGGAGTTTGAGTTTCTTGCAGGAGACTAGGAACTCCACAATGTGATAACAAGGGAGAAGCTACATGACATTTTATGACCTAATCTTGGGAGTCACATAATGCCCTTTCACAGTATTCTATAGATTGAGGCTTGCTCAGATTCAAGGAAGAAGAGTTAGATTTGACTTCTTGATGGAAAAGTGGCAAGACCATACAGTAGAAGAACATCAAGGATCTAAGTCATTGTGTCTGGAAAAGACAACATGATACATCCCTATCTACCCTTCTCATTCTAAACACCTGCTTCCAAGCTTTATTTTGAGTCTCAGTAGATGCTCAATTAAAATTTAGCCTCTGCTCTCCAGAAGGCAATCTGAAAAAAAAAAGAGAGCTTTTTATATACACAGCACAGCAAGAGCACAATGCAAAACCATTCTCACTCAAGTGACAAGATGTGCATCACAGATGGAAGTCTCATAAATGTAACAGGCATTCTAATGAAAGAGGTGTCACTGAAGGGCAGGCTCATCAAAGACAGTTTCACAGAGTAGGACTGGATTTACTGACCACAAATTACTCACATTATCACATGTAATCCTCATAATAATCCTGAGACATAAATATCATATTGTGCTTTACTGACCATGAAGCTGAGCCTCAGAGAAGTTAAAAAAAAAAAACCCAAGGTCCCACTGCCAGCTATGCCAGCTTCCATGCCACACAAGAGGACGTAGCACTAGACTGACCTTGGTTTGAGGGTATATTCTCAGTGTATATGTGCCATGATGTAGCACAATAGCCAACTCTTAGCTTGGGGACAATATATATAAACCCAAGAAGCAGAAGGAGCTGGGTAAATAAAAAGGATAGTCATAAAAGTACTGCCTGGGCTACTCAATGAAGAAAGTTGCTATTGATTGGATCAGACTGTAAGCTCTTCCAAGTGTAGAAGTGTCCACATGTTAACAACGTACATACAGTCTCAGATTACTATGTTTCATCGCCAAAAAAGATGTGCACACCTTGGCATTTGCCAGCTTTTATGAAGGCTCCCAAGAATGCATAGTCCTGCCTAATCTTCTCGCTGATCACACATGCCGATAAGGTATGAAGACCATCACCATGCAAATCACTACTGATTGTGCATTTCCATATTTACAAAATATGTGCCAATAACTGAGCAGCTACTACACTCCATCCACAGGAGAAATTCAAAACACCCAGGATGATTTTCATTTGCCAGATGAAGATGGGAAGCATTCAAGTAAAGATGGGTATTAAAATTATAATTCAAGTTTTTCATTAAATTCCTGCAGCCACACACACTCCCCCATCACATCATTCTTTAAATTATTTGCAAATGTTGAGCACTCACATGATTCTTTACAACTTTATTTTTTTTTTAAAGATTTTATTTATTTGACAGAGAGAAACACAGCCAGAGAGGGAACACAAGCAGGGGGAGTGAGAGAGGGAGAAGCAGGCTTCCCGCCCAGCAGGCAGCCCGATGTGGGACTCGATCCCGGGTCTCCAGGATCATGACCTGAGCCGAAGGCAGTGGCTCAACCAACTGAGCCACCCAGGCGTCCCTCTTTACAACTTTATAACACCATGCATTTATTTCTGCCTTTGGGGTGGTTTTGTTTTGTTTTGTTTTTTTCTAGTTTTATTGAGATACAATTGACATACAGCACTATCTCCCTCTGGTTTTAATTCTCCATCATATTTTTAGGATTTCTACTGTTACACATGAAGAATCCAAAGGGTTTGGGATAGAAGAGAGGAGAACTAAGACAAAGGCACAAACCTATTTTTCCCTTGTGACTTGGCTTCATTTGGTGCAGAGTTTTCCACTGTCCTCTGGGAGGAGGACCTGCTAAGTCAGTAGAGGGCATATAGGGAGTCAGAAGGGGGAAACAGGAAGGGATGAGGGCCTGTAGGATGTGTTTTTCTTTTTTATTTTAAAGATTTTATTGATTTTTTTCATGAGAAACAGTGAGAGAGAGAGGCAAAGGCAGAGGGAGCAGCAGGCTCCACGCTAAGAAAGGACCCCAATGCAGGGCTCTATCCCAGGACTCCAAGATCTTGACCTGAGCCAAAAGCAGACGCCTAACTGACTGAGCCACCCAGGTGCCCCAATGCTTGTAGGATGTTCAAACTACCATCCAGGCTCTGTTCTTTCACAAAGAAAGTTTCCCTCACAAATATCCAACAAGTGGAGGACAAGCTGACTATATTACAGTACATCCACTCAATGGAATCTGTAGTAAAAAGGAATAGAAAAGATTGATATATACTTCTACAAGACATTTTCAAGATATATTGTTATGTAAACAAAAGCAAAGCGAAAAAACTGTGCACACTATACCTCATTTATGTGACAAGAAGGAGTGGGAGGCAAATTTATGCATACTTATTACCTTGTATTTTAAATAATAAACAATGGAAGAAAAAAATACCAAAATTGGTTATAGGGTGTGGGGAGGAATGAAGTTCCCCTGCACACTGATGTCAGAATCACAAGCATGAGCTGGAATTCATGGGTTCTGGAAAACACTGACCTACTCGCATTTCAACCCCGCCCTGAATATGGTCCCATAAAAGTTCTAGGTATGGACCAGGGGTGTGAGAGTCTCTAACTATCACCTCTAACTAACTGTTATACCTCCAGGCTGAGCCATCTGCTTGAGCTGGTGACCCTTTTTCTTCCTTATTAGGTGGAAGAGGAACCCATTTCAGCCATACTATGTAAGTAACTGCTATCGGCTATAGCCACTTCACACACGGGCAAAGGGTGGTCCATCACTGGCTGTTCATCTATAAGAAATGGCCCCGCCTAATGAAAGAAATCACACCCTCAGGGCTGCAGCACTCAGGACCCAAACCTGTGGCTTTAACAATGATAAATATGGAACAACTAATTTTATCCAGTACACATTATGTCCTGGTCACTCAGCTAAGAGTTTCAAATACCTCCCTGAATCCTCACAATAACCCTAGCAAGTATGTACTAATACCACTCCTACTTCACTAATGAGGAAAGGTGATGTCACAGCCATGTGGAATGTCAGCAATGGGTGACAGAGTTGCATTTCAAGCCCAGTCATCTCAAAACTATGCTCACCCCAGGTGAGCCTGTCTTACAGACTGAGACACTGTAACCCTCCACTCAGACAACAAGGATGGCTGATCCAGAAAAAATTCATTGAGTCAGGTGCAATCAGAGGAACAATATACATAGTCCGTGTTTTCTAGGCCAAGGTACCATCAAGGTAAGATATCCGTATGAACTGGAGAAAACAAATAACAACATGAGACATGAAACCACTGAACTGTACAGTAGAACCTCAGCATCCCAGAGAGACCAGAGGTTTCCAAGAATCCTCAAATTTACCAGTTTTGTTGTTAGCCTGCAATTTTCCTCATAAATTCTGATTACATAGGGCTTCATACACAGAGTTGCTTCATACCTGATCAGAGTACAGACAGACTGAGCAGTAGATGGGGCCTGCTGAATCACTGGGTGATTCACTCTGCCCATGGATTCATAAAGATGGCCATTCATCCCTGAGCACAGCTATCAAGCCCCAGCGGACGTTGGGGCAACCTCAGACTTTTAATCGTTAGACCCGTGACTAATAATCCAGGAACTCTCAAGATGTAGGGAATACATGTAAGGCCAAAACAAGGGAGGGAAAATCATCAGTGATAATATTACTAGGTCCCCTCCTCATGACTTACTCTATCACCTGCTTGCAAATCTCTGGTATTCACAGGTACCTGTAAGGCTGAAAAACAACCCCAGAGACCGCCTTCCTTTCAGCTTCCAGGACTCCTCACCAAAGCACCTTTAGTCTCCATCAAACCACCCACAGAGTATTTTACACCTTTCTCCAACACTGGGCAGAGGGAGATCAGTTACTGTTAATTACAGATGCTTTCTGTCATAATGGGCCAGATTTTCAAAAGAGTCTCAACTGCATAGCTCCCAAATGCCGTGCACAAACCTGGTAATGGTCCATGCAAATTGAATACTTAGTGGGTCTGTGTGCATTCTGTTCCAGGGACTGCCTTTGAAAATGTAGCCCCATAACTCCAAAGCGTTTGTAGCATCGTAATCTGTCATCATTAGCAACAATGCTTGACTTGGTGCTCAACATTCTTATTAACCATGCAATTATGAATGCAGACAATGTTTAATCACTTTTACAAAAATACAGCTGTGTTGTTGGGGAGCTGTCATTTACTGCTCATTAATGATTGATTTTTTTAACCATCTAGATTGTTTTCATGAGAACAGCAGATTAACTATAAAGAATTCATTATTGGTCATTAAGGAATATTACAATGGAAAACCTTTACAAGATGTGTCCTGTCTTACTGCATGTGGATGCCTAAGACACTCTTGCCAGTGTAGGGGAGGAAACAAAATACCATTCTTTCAGAGCCCTGGCAAGGAGATTTGGCCAAGGAGAGGTGGAATAGAGAGAGAAATTAAGAAAACACATCTCTTTCTGCTGTAATAAAACATTGATTACATTTTACAACAGCAATAATTTACCCCAAATAATTACTTCTGTTATTGTCAAGCTTGTTCAAAGGCTGACTGAGCTGTGGGTACCAATCAATTCAGTGCAGATTGCTAATAATGGGCTATTTTGAAAACTTATACCCGTTATACCATCCTATATGGCGGAAGACATTAATTCCTTTCCCACATTGCACACTTAATTAAAGATGAGTCAGGGCATTTATTTTATGGCCAAACTTCCCTTTCTTCCTTGGATACAGAGAGCTGAGTTCTGCTCCATCAAAGGTCTCCTGGAATACTGTGATGAAATGTACTTTGCCACGGTCTACCCACAAAGACACAGAGTTCCAAAACCTGCGAAGACCCTGGAAAGATCAGATGGCTCGATGTCATGCCCTCCCTGGATTTCCAGTTCTGATGCTCACCCCACCCACACTTGGGGCTCTTTATTTTCTTACTTGCTCAGCAGCTACCAGGATCTCGGGAAACCTGACCTGAGGGAGAAAGTTTTTTAACAAATCACAAGACTCCAGGTCTTCTTTGAAATTTATACCTTCATTCTTCTCAATAATAGTGTGGATTGTTTTTTTCCCCCCAATGACAAGTATAATACATATTTGTTTTAGAAAATATCAAAAAACACAGAGAAGAAATGTGAAACTCTCTCTAGTTCCACACCCAGAAAGAACCACTGCTGACATTGTATATTTTCTTCCAGTCCTTCTCCAATGAGCATTTTTTATAGTTCCATGACCCTGGGTGCATTACATATCTTCTCTGTATCCGGTTTCCTTCTCCACAAAATAGGGAAATAACTGCACCTGCTTCATAAGGTGCCTGTGAGAATTAAATGAGTTAATATTTGAAAAACACTTTGAGGAATGTTCAACAGAGAGTAAGAGCTCATGAACATCTTAGTTATCATAATTCCATAAATTGTTGGGAGATAAAACATATTATAAAGAAGAGAAACACATCACAGGTAAGCAGTGCAATTTTTTTTTTAAGTTTAAATTGCCATTTGATGGTGCAGACCCAGGGAACCACACTTTGAGAACCACTGCTTTAAGTTAAAAAGAAAAAAAACAACCAAAAGAGAAGAACATGAATGAGGGATGAAAGTGTATCTGGTCTAGTGAGTTTCCCTGGGGGGTGATTTGTTGGGATTCGAGCAGTGTTGTGTTACAAGACACCATGTGATGAGTGGAAATGATGGCTTCCATAAGGTAAAAGAGATTTGAAGGAATGCTGACCTATCACTTGGCCAGTTAACCTTGTTCTGGGTCATCTAGGCGGTAAATCTTTTAGATACATACTGACATTGTCTTCCCCAGGATAATCCAGTATCATGCTTGGAAGAAATCAACAGAAATTGGGAACTCATACCTGGGAAAAGCAGCTTTGCAAACACCCTGTGCCTGGGAAAGCTTCTGGGACACCTGAGACCATCTGAGAATCTCCTTGACTTTGTCATCACCCTGAAGTATGCAGGGAATGGAGAAAAACAAAATCAACATGAATTTTTGTACATTTTAGAGAGCATCATACTCTTACTGTTGCTTTATCTTCAGCTTCCTCTCTACATAATATAAGCATGTTCCCATTTTCTTTAAAATTTTTAAAACTTATATCATAACATCTCACTGTATGGATTATACCATAATTGTTAACTAACCCCTTTTGCTGAATATTTTTACTTCTTTAATCTTCCCTCTTATAAATAATTCTGTGTTTATTTTTTTGGGAAAGTTAAAAAAATTTTTATTATTGAAGGATAGTTGACATTCCATAGGTTACAGGTGCACAACATTCCTATACATTTCAACAATCCTATACATTTTGTTTTGCTCACCATATAAGTACTTAGTGTTTGTCACCATATAACAACATTATTATAATATTATTGACTATATTCCTTATTCTGTACTTTTCATTTTTGTGACTTATTATGTTATAACTGAAAGTTTGTATTTCTTAATCCCCTTCACATATTTCACCCATCCCTTCACTCCCTCCCCTCTGGCAACCACCAGTTTGTTCTCTGTTTTTATGAGTCTATTTCTATTTTTATTTGTTTTGTTTTTTAGAGTCCACATATAAGTGAAATCGTATGGCATTTGTCTTCCTCTGAATTATTTCACTTAGCATAATGCCCTATAGGTCCATCTATTTTGTGCAGATAGCATAATCTCTTTCTTTTTTATGGCTGAATAATATTCCACTGTGTGTGAAAACTTTTTTTTTTTTAAGATATTAAAGTGTTTTGCTTTATTTGGTCCTTTTTTCTTATTTTGTTATGTTAGTCACCATACAGTAAGTACATCATTAGTTTTTGATGTAGTGTTCCATGATTCATTGTTTGCATATAACACCCAGTGTCCCATGTGGTCCATGCCCTCCTTAATAGCCATCACCAGGATCACCCACCCACCCCCACAACCCTCCCCTCTAAAACCCTCAGTTTGTTTCCCAGAGTCCATAGTCTTTCATGGTTCATCTCCCCCTCTAACTCACCCCCTTCCTTTTCCCATTCTTTCTCCTACTGTCCTCCATGCTATTTCTTATGTTCCACAAATAAGTGAAACCCGTGATAACTGACTTTCTCTGCTTGACTTATTTCACTTAGCATAATCTCCCCCAGTCCTATCCAAGTTGATGCAGAAGTTGGATATCCATCCTTTCTGGTGGCTAAGTAATATTCCATCACATATATGAACCACATTTTCTTCATCCATTTGTCTGTTGAAGAGCATCTTGGCTCTCCACAGTTTGCTACTGTAGCCATTGCTGCTATGAACACTGGGGTGTATATGGCCCTTCTTTTCACTACATCTGTCTCTTTGGGGTAAATTAGTAATGCAATTGCTGGGTTATAGGGTAGCTCTAGTTTTAATTTTTTGAGGAACCTCCACACTGTTTTCCAAAGCAGCTGCACCAATTTGCATTCCACCAACAGTGTAAGAGGGTTCCTTTCTCCACAACTTCTCTAACAGTTGTTGTTTCTTGTCCTACCATTTTTGCCATTCCAACTGGTATAAGGTGGTATCTCAATGTGATTTTGATTTTAATTTCTCTGGTGGCTAATGATGATGAACATTTTTTCATGTGTCTGTTAGCCATTTATGTCTTTAGAGAAGTGTCTGTTCATGTCTTCTGCCCATTTTTGACTTGATTATCTGTTTTTTGGGTGTTGAGTTTGAGAAGTTCTTTATAGATCTTGGATATTAGCTCCTTGTCTGTAGTGTCATTTGCAAATATCCTCTCCCATTCTGTGGGTTGCCTCTTTGTTTTTTTGACTGTTTCCTTTGCTGTGCAGAAGCTTTTTATGTTTATGAAGTTCCCAAAATACATTTTCACTTTTGTTTCCCTTGCACTTGAAGATATTTCTTGAAAGAAGTTGCTGTGGCCAATGTCAAAGAGGTTACTGATAGGCAGTTCTCCTCTAGGATTTTGATGGATTCCTGTCTTACATTGGGGTCTTTCATCCATTTTGAGTTTATCTGTGTTTATGTTTTATCTTTTATTCCCTTCATGAACATTACCAGAAATTCTCTAATTTGGAAGCCTGTGCCTTAAGAACAAAAGACTTAGAAGCACAGCACCAGAGTTTGCAAATTATATTCAAAACTCTAGAGTCAGTACCATTGGTTTTCTAATGCCTCTCATCAAACAAAAGTAAAAACTAGCAGACTTCTTTGTTAAAAAAGCCATACAATTGCCTATCACTTAACACTTTAAAGCATTTCTCAAAGATGTAGCAGTATCAACAGTAACTCTACAAAATAATTTATCTATTTCCACTGTAAATTTTGGTGAGAAAGATAAAAATGTATTGCAGACTGATTATTCTAGTGCCTGATACACAAAAGGATAAGCCAATATTTTGAATCAATAAATAAATGGATGCCAAAACATCTACTTATTAACACGACCCAAAGTCACTCTTAATATTGCTGAAATCTCATAGAAATAGAGGAGAAATAACAAAAAAAAAGTTCATCTCTTTTGGTTACATACACATTGCTGGAATTTGTTTGGTTTTCATATTTTTACTTTTGCCAGGTTAAACATAAACTAATAAGGTGCAGTTAGCCCCTTGAGGTGAAACAAGAACATCCAAAAATTAACATGCTTAGCACACTGAGGCCACTTATAATAAAACTGTCATCTTCAACTCTTTCTTCCAGATGGCATATAGACTGCTAAATCATGGGCGACTTCTAATAAAGAATCCCTTTTCATTAAGCAATGCTACAAAGGGGGGCATCTCTTTCCATTGGTGGGTTTCAACCCTGGCTACACACTTGGGAGGATTTTTAAAAGTGGGATCTTGCTAGAGTTACCTGGGGAGCTTTCGAACCTTACCCATGTGCCCAGTTCTCACCCCAGAACAGAGTAACCAAAAATGGGACCCAGGCAAGGTCTTCCACTGATTCTAATGACGCACTACAGTTGAGAAGCATTGCTTCAGGAGGCACAGATAACCATTAGAACTTCAGGCACCCTGTGACTTCCAAAGGATAATTACCTCAGAAAGTCCTCCAGGTATCACTGTGCTATGCACACAAACTCACTGAAGCATTGATTAGCTCTGTCAGCACTAGAAGTAGTACATCTCTCCAGAGGCCCTAAATAAATCTGGTCAAGTTAAAAACCTGTGGAATAATGTGGTAAAGAGTAATTAAATGCCACAGTGGAATAAATGATGGGTAATCCTGGCACCAACACTTCATTGGGATATACTGGAAATATGGTACCAGTTATTGTGGGCTTTCAACATCCTTCTTATAGTAACCATTAAAATGGAAACAGATGCTCTTGCATTCAAATTGACAGCATCATTAAAGTCGCAAGAAAATCTCTTCCTGGCTCTCTTGGACCCATTATCTCTGAGGGTTTCTGCAATATAAATTGTGCCTCATCCTCAGAAAGCCACCATTGCTGAAGCCTAGCTCATTCCACTGAGAGTCAAAGTGATAGTCACAACAATCTGCTCAAAGTTTATAACTGAATAATGAAGGGATGGAATTTTGATCTTGAGTGACTGACATGTTCTCTAAATTACATAATTACTATGTTTATATTATAGATATATAAATATACAGATATATAAATAAATATATAAATATTTAATATAGATATATAGACATACATAAGTATATAAATATATAAATATGTTTATATTATAGATATATAAATATATAAGATATATAAATCTATATCTATAATATATAGAAATATATTATATCTGATACAGGGTCTTTTGATTAAATAGATAAACTTGACTCTAGACAAGTGTTCAGTCTCTTTTGGTCTCATTTTTCTCAATGGTAAGCCACAAATAAGAGTACATAATTTCTATGGTGCTTCCAAATTAAAAAAAAAAAAAAGAACTTCTGCGAAAGTTCATACTTTCCTAAAAGTGACCTTTATGAGGTATGGCCACCCGGTAGATTTAGAAATCCAAGGATTGGGACACCTGGGTGGCTCAGTTGGTTCAGCAACTGCCTTCGGCTCAGGTAATGATCCGGGAGACCCGGGATCGAGTCCCACAGCGGGCTCCCTGCTCAGCGGGAAGCCTGCTTCTTCCTCTCTCACTCCCCCTGCTTGTGTTCCCTCTCTGGCTGTGTTTCTCTCTGTCAAATAAATAAAATCTTTAAAAAAAAAAAGATTAAAAAGAAATCCAAGGATTACAGAATCATGAATTCAATGGCCACAGCCCTGCCATCATTGCTTGGGAATGATGTAATGGTGTAAATGCAGGGACCATGAACAGGACCTAAGCTACAGAGCTGTGATTTTGCAAACAGATTTATTCAAAAACACAGTCAATATAATATGAGCTCCAGCCCTTTGGGGAATGTTTTTCTTCAAAAATGCTTCTGTTTATACTTATTCGGGAATTGACCAACATGGAAATTTTGCTCAGGACCACTTTAAACCATAAATTAGGTCTTTCTGGAAATTTTATTAATGTTTCAAAAAGAATTAAGACTAGAAAAGTCTACTGACTATTTAATGGCAGAAGATATATTACATCAAATATACTCAGGCAGATTTCCAGGGTGACCAAGACCCACTTCCAAAAACAATCAATGGATAAAAGAGAGAAGGCATTTTCTCCTTTAAAATAAGGATTCCTTCTCTTTATGGGAATGAAGCTGGATATTGTCATATGAATAAAGATAAGTTGTGGTCCATCTATAAACAGTAACTCCTGGGGTTTTAAGACCTTACAGTGTCTGAAAGAAAGATGTACCCAAAGCTTTGAAGGAAATTCTTAAGCCCTGTCTGGAAAGCCTTCAAACAACAGAGTTCATAATGGAAACAATCAAAGACTTTTAATGATAGAAACATTAGCAGACTCTGTAACAAAATTATAAATCATTTATAAATAACAATATTGATAAGATGAGCCTTTCAAATTCACCCAGGACACCTCTTTAACAGCTAATTAAAATGAGGGAGTGGAGGAAGCTCTTTTATCATTCACAATGTTGTAGCTCTGATCATCCCACAGTGAATGATTTTACTTCAGTAATAACTCTGATCCGACATTCAGTTAGCAATTACCACAACAGACTTTATCTACTGGTAACAACTGGTTCGGAAGATATTGCCCTGCCTGCATTAATTTCATCATGCTAATAAAGTTCCCTGTTATAAAATGCAGAAACATATTAACCTGTCTAATGCAATAGAAGACACATATATATCTTTCTGGCAAAATGATAATGCACCAGCATTTTATTTCTATTTCAAAACTTAAATGGGTAAAGTATATTAGAGGAACAGAAAGTAACAAGCTATAATCTGCAGTGAACACAATAACATGACTAAGTGCCAACAAATTTTCCTGTGAGTAATTGCACTTACTGTAATTTATACACATTCTATTACCTTGGTGTTTGCATAACAATGCAAAACTGCTCATTTCCCAACACAGAACTCTGTAATAGAAGAACCATATGCAGCTCGTCTTTCCCACAGAATTCCGGGAGGCCAACTGCTGACTCCGGCTAAGTCCCTTGGAACACCTAGCAAGCATGGACGGATGGAAACTTTTAATAAAGATGTAGATGTGACTAATGATGACAAGTAGTATCTCCAGGGGACAATCCCTGGCATAGAGTAAGCAGTCCGTAAAGATGTGCTGAATGAAGAAGAGGAACTATACTGGCTCGCTCAGCAACAACAGGCATTCTGTTCATGGTTCTAGGATCTATCCTGGATATCCATTTCCCTTTCATCCTCCCCTTACTCTCCTGAGGTTGCCCAAATACTGTCTCCATGCCTAAGTGAGAAATCCAAAGCAGGGATGCCTCAGTTTCTCCTTACTAGTACACATATCCCCATTTTCACTAACTTCCTGCCCCAGTATTTACAATGTGACACGTTACCAACTGCCTGAAGACCACTCAGCATTTGACCTGCTCTATTTCTTCCTCTCCAACCTTACTTTCAAGCCTTCAACCCTAGCTTACCCTATGGGTTTGGGGTTTTTTTCAGAATTTTAAATGTGAGAGATGTTACAACTGTTAAAATCCCAAGGGGAAAAATAAGTCATGGGATTAAAACCGATATAGGCGACATTTTGCTCTCCTGACTCCAAAGACTCATCATCCACAATGGTCAACTCTTTATTAAAGCCGTGGCTTGACTTCCTATTTGAGGTGGTTTTGCCTCTGAGAAGGACAATTATCATACTGGAGTGAAAAGAAAGAAAAGAGAGAAAGAAAGAGAGAGAGAGGGAAGGAGGAAGGGAGAGAAAGAGAAAGAAAGAGAGAAAGAGATAAAGAGAAAGAGAGAAAGAAAGAGAGAAAGAGAGAATGGGAGGAGAAAGAGAGAAAGAAAGAGAGAAAGAGAGAAAGAAAGAAAGAAAGAAAGAAAGAAAGAAAGAAAGAAAGAAAGAAAGAAAGAAAGAAAAAGAGAAATAGTGTCTGTGACTCCATGAAGCCTGAAACAAAATAACTGCATTGCCACCTTCCAGAGCTGAGGTAGAGTGGTCACACACCCCACAGTCAAGGGCAACCGGGCTCATCTGCACAAAAAGGGCCTGGGCCCTGCCCCGTAGGAGCTATGGCCTGGTCCTGTTCAGCAACTGGAGGTTTGTCCACACGGTCCGGGAAGGGGTGCTCAGCTCTCTCTGGAGAAATGTAGCGTGCTCACATATAATACAGCACTGGCTGGAGGCCTCACAAACAGGCAGAGGAATGCAGACGATTTATAGACTGAAAATGTGCACAGAGACAGCAGCCCTGAGTTCACTCAGGAAACACATGCACTGTGGTCACATGGTGGGAGGCCAAGGTGGGACCTCCAGAGCTTGGCAGAAACTCTAGAGGGGACCCCGTGTGGAGCTGTAAAGCTGGTGACCAGCACTCCGAGTGGTTCATGGTCTTACAAAGATGGTGAAAACAGAGGTGCTTTTCAGATCACGATGTCAGGACAGAAGGAGGCCACTGGGAAAGCTGAGCCTCATACAGAATCATTTCAAGGCTTCCAGACTGTACCCAGGATAAGCCAGAGGTGGACCTCCCCTTCAGCCCCACACGGCAGTTGGGGCCACAAGTCAGAGCCCTCTGTAGAGATCTGTGGTTCTGAAGAGTAGCACACTAATTTAGTGACTGTTTTCTTGTTCAGTCCAAAATGCTAGCCAAGACATCTCTTCAGAATCTATAATGATCCTTTTTTAAAAAATGTATCCAGCCAAAATGTTCCCATTTCATTAAATTTTATATTCTTGATTACGATCACAAGATCACCCTCACAAAGCAACAAGTAGGTTAAAAGGCAAAAGAAAAGGTGGAGGAACTCAGGAGACAATGCACCAACTGTACTTTGCAATTCAGGACAAAAAACTTCATTGACTCGGCCCCCCACACACTTAACCTGTGTGCTGGGCTTTCTGAGTACTTTCATTCTCGAATCCATTTCCAGAGTTTATGGCCTCCTAGGTTTTATGGTTTTTCCCAAAAGCTTTCTTCACTTATTAACATGCATTATGGTTCCTCTTCTCTGAACGGTGGTTCTTGTGAAAGCCAGGCAACGTTTATGTAATACACATGTAGCTTGAATGGGAACTTTCCAGCAGATCTGGGTAAGATGTTCGTCCTATGTTTTTAGAGTGTGTGTGAGAGAGGGAAAGAGAGAAAGAGAGTGAGATGAATCACGAGAGATTCCAACAGTTCTACTTGTCGACTCTGCTTAGTCTGAAGAAAGACAGGAAAGAAAGACATATATGCTCAAACTGTAATTTTCATTTCAAACAGGGTCATCTTGTGATTTCTGAACAGACTAGTGATCCAAAATTATAGCCCATTAACTTGCCTAAATTTCATCTTACAGCAATACAAAAAAATAAAAAATAAATAAAAACCAGAACAAAAGAACAACAAAATACTGTCAGGCCAACTGTCTATAATTGAAATGGCCAGACATTTTCTTACCTGCTATTTCTCAAGTCACCATCCAAAAACTCACCTACCATCATCACAGAGGAATGGAGACACTCCAAGTCAGCAAAGGCTGCCACTCTGACTTGACTGCTCAGAGAATGTTTGTCCATTAGTGTTCCCTCCAGCTCTCAGCTAGGAAGAGTGACCCCATTCCACAGATTCTCCTGGTCCTTCCCAGAAGAGCATGAGACTTTATTAAAACTAATTGAGTTTTGTCATTTACATTTGGCTACATGGGCACCCGTAGGCCCAAGGGTTACCACCACATTCGAGAATCTGCCTATTTCCTTTTTTTTTTTACGATTTTATTTATTTATTTGACAGAGAGATATCACAAGCAGGCAGAGAGGCAGACAGAGAGAAAGGAGGAAACAGGCTCCCTGCTCAGGAGAGAGCCTGATGCAGGCCTCGATCCCAGGACCCTGAGATCATAACCTGAGCAGAAGGCAGAGGCTTTAACCCACTGAGCCACCCAGGCGCCCGAGAATCTGCCTATTTCCAACACCCCTACCCTAACATGTTCAGATGGCCACTCTACAGATTACACTAACTCAGAGCAGGAACACCTTTTCAGGAGAGCAGGTGGGACTATAGGTGAGTACAAAGGCCTTATCAACTAAAAATTACTTTCACTGCTTGGCTGTGTTTTCTCAGTCATCTCAGTGAGGTTCTCAAAATCACATGCTTCTCAAGGACCAATGAGCAACATAATATACATACATAAGCATATATGTATACATATTTGCAAAATCAGAATAACGTTTCCTTCTTGCCTCCTCATAGAAAGGACTTGGCAATATGTATTTTCTAAGGAATACTTTTTTTTTTTTAAGATTTATTTATTTATTTATTTGACAGAGAGAGAGAGAGAGAGAGAGAGAGATCACAAGTAGGCAAAGAGGCAGGCAGAGAGAGAGGAGGAAGCAGGCTCCCTGCCGAGCAGAGAGCCCGATGCGGGCCTCGATTCCAGGACCCTGAGATAATGACCTGAGCCGAAGGCAGAGGCTTTAACTCACTGAGCCACCCAGGCGCCCAGGAATACTTTTCTTAACAATATCGGGTGGGGCAAGAGTACAAATCATGGCAAAATTCTTCAAGTTCTTATAATGGAACAGGCACTGTACTAAGCATTCTTCCATATGTGCAATCTCATTTCATTTTTTTAAAAAATTTTATTTATTTGTTTGTCATAAAGAGAGAGACAGACAGAGAGAGCATAAGCAGGGGGAGTGGCAGGCAGAGGAAGAAGCGGGCTTGATCCCAGGACACTGGAATCATGACCTGAGCCAGAGGTAGATGCTTAACTGACTGAGCCCCCCATGCACCCTCATTTAATCTTTAAAACACCTCTATACAGTAGGTACTACTATTATTACCACCATGTCACAGAATAGTAAACGGGGGCTTATGCCTAGGTCACAGAGGGAGTCAGAGATTCAAACTCATATTCTTCTGCCCTCTTCTGCCCACTTACCCAGGCTCTTACCTGCTATGGGCCAGGGCAGAGAAGGAGCACTCCTGGCATTAGCTTTGACTCACAAGAAAACAATGCATACCATAAATATGTATATCATAAGTATGCACATACATACCACAATTATGTATATATAAGTATGAAATGTATTTAGACTGCATAAATATCTTTAACTCGAAAAGTATTTCCACTTCTCTAGTATAATGTACACATAATTGGTGAGTTAGAACTTAATTGAAGCACACTGCTATTGGAAAATCACACAACACTCAAAACTTACATCAACTCAGCCTTCCTTCTACAATCAGGATGGAAGCTGTTTATATTTTATTATTCTAGCAATTAAAGACAAGTGTGTTTTCTAAAGTGAAGGTTATTTTGACTTTGATAAGTATATTGCTCACTGTCTGACCATAAAGGGCCAGAGCTGGAGATGAATAACAGAATACTTTGCCCTTCACTGCAGCATGATGGCTGGACCTCCCTGGCTGTAAATTTCCCAATATTTGATGGCCCCAGTGTCAGCAGCAAAATGATGCATAATAAACACGCCAATACATTATGTGCCACTTCTTGATTTGGTGCCGAGTCACGGAGGTAAACAGTCTACTTTTCAATGGGTTTTTGGAAATAAGACACAGACAGTGTGTGGGGGAGAGATCTGAAGAGGAAAGCTGAAGCTTGTTTTTCATTCCCTTGGCTCCGAACCCTCTTTTGAAATCGACAGTCTGGAGTGACATGAACCCTGATGCCACTGTAGTTGGGTTGATATCGGGAAGAGCAGGAGACACAGGCTTTCATCTAGCCAGGGAAAAGCAAACAGCGTATTTGGAACAGGAAGGAAAAAAGATATTTGATGAAAGCTAGAGAAACAAGGTGCCTAAATCCTGTGACAAAGAAGAGACAAAGGGAGTGGATTTGGGAAATAGCATAGAGCTAAAAATAACATTTCCATGAAGTTTTTAATTGTTTCATTTTATCCAGAATAATTCTTGGGAAGTCTAAAATGCCACTACAGAGCTAAAAGAAAAAACTCTATGAAGTCCTACCTGTAGGAAAGATTATTACTGTGCCACCAAGGAAAATGTAAGCTATGGAAAGAGAAGGATGTGCAGGAATGCACACAGAGCTTCACCTGGGATGGCCATCTCCCTACCTGCGCACACTCCCTCCTTGGGGCACAGGCTTCTGGTGACAGCAAGGACCTCAGAAGTTGCCCAGTCCAACTCTGACATTTCATAAATGATGGGCTTAAAACTGTTCAGTGACTTGTCCAAGATCATGCTTGGAGTTGTAACCTTTTTATTGTCTGAATAACAAATGGCAAATGGAGGAGAACGAATGAGATCACATTGCAATTTACCCAAAGACTTCCTATAAAGAAAATGACGGTTCCCAAATTCACTTACGCTCCAATGCGCATTATCAGAAATCTAAGAAAAATATATGAACAACATCTCCCAAAGCAAGAATTATTTGTTTAAGACTCAGGCATTCTGCCAGGTATCCTTGCTTCACTCAGTGTCAGTTCTGGGTTGCCCACTCAGGTGTTCTTTCCAGAGAGGACCATGAAAAAAAGTCCAGAATCTTTCTCGGGGAGCAGAAACAAAGCTAACCCTTTGGCTACCTCTTTCATTTCAAGCTCATATCAGGCCTACAAGTTCAGAAGTACTATATCCTTAAGGCCAAATCCCCGTGAAGAGAGCTTGTAGCAGAAAAAAAGGCATATTTCCCAGCTTCTTCATGCTCTACCATCTCATCCCAGGAGCTCAAAATGACCATACATTTTTCTTTTTTTTTTTTTAAGATTTAATTTATTTATTTGACAGAGAGAAAAACAGCTAGAGGGGAAACACAAGCAGCGGGAGTGAGAGAGGGAGAAGCAGGCTTCCCATTAAGCTGGGATCCTGATGCGGGGCTTGACCCCAGGACTCTGGGATCATAACCTGAGCCAAAGGCAGATGCTCAGCGAGTGAGTCATCCAGGCACCCTGGCCATATACTTTTCTGGAAAAACCAGAAATGAAAATCCCTGGGCTGTTTGACTTTTCCTCAGTTCATGATCCCAGACGTTGGGCCACATATCTTAAAGTTCCAGATGACATCCACCCAGCCCTAGAGACCTGTTACAGCTCATAAGACGGTCTACCCAAGGCCACTCTCTATTCATAAGGTCCCATGGAAGATGAGATAGACTCCAAACATGAGAGCAGTTACACATGTTCCCATTAATATTAGCCCCTGAGCCAGAAAACATTAAGGTGGGCATGCAAAATGGTAAAAAGACTGTGTCTCATGCCCGAGCTTCCCTAAACCTCCACTTCTGTGATCATAACTTGTCCATAAAACAATGACAGTTTTGGAGAGTAACCCTTCTTCCCAAGGCCATACTCACTCTGACCTGGTATCCAGGACCAGTCCACAATTACTGATTATTGTAGGTTGATTCTAATGACTATCTTCAAAGTGTTATATTCATTCACACTTTATAATGAAGTTAACAGACCACATTTAAGCTTCTCTCCTGCCTGCTCCCCTTCTTAGTTCCTGTAGAACCCTGCCTGCACTAAAGATTCCCACTTAGGAGGAGTGTGGTTCCTGAGATACATCTTCATCTTCATTGCATGAAAATCACAGGGTGTGGAAAGAACATTAAAAAAAACAGTGATATGCATGAAGAGCAATCCTGGGCGTGTGTATGGACAGAGAGAAGTCATCTGCTTCTGATTTTCCTTCATAGGTGGGCTGGGCACCACCTCATGTGGGTGTAAACAGCCGTCGTGGATCTTTGTTAGCTCTGGCAACTGGAATATATCTCTCTCCAAAGAGCAGACTCCTGAAGCTTTTCAGCTTCAACAACAGGAAGGTTTCTCAAAGGAGTGGGGCAGAAACTGCCCCTTGTGGGCAGGAGCAATTAAAAAAAAAAAGGAAAATACTGTTTTTACTGCTAACATAGTTTGAGTCATCCATCCTATACAGAGGCCCAATTAGTTGGTCAGCACTGGTCAGACCCTATGGACACCTAAGAATGAAGGAAGCCCAGCCCTGCCCTCATAGATCTGACCACATCAAGAGTAAGATGTAGACAAATGAACATATGGCTAGACACAAATTCATAAACCAAAATCCTAATTCATAAATGAATGGTAAGGATACAATGAAATGACTTCTATTTTTCCTTTTAGGTAAATATCCTAAAAGAATATTATCAGTTTCAAAACACTCTGTAGTGGGGGCAACATGTTCCTATCACATTTCTGTTGCTCACAAGTTTTGAAAGCTTTGTCATTGCTTTTGAGCAGATGCATATGAAAGCAAGAAAGTGGGAGCACAGAGGAGAGGAGTACTTGTCCCTAATGTTGCTTAGAACTGCACATTTGCCATGATAATAAAAAATAGATTTTGCATCTTCGTCGGTTCTGTTATTTCTACATCTTCTGCAAACAAATCCCTTCTTACTGCCCGCACCCTGGGTGAGCTGCCTGCCTGAGCTGCACTCGTGGCCCAGGCTTTGTTCACCACTGCTTCCGAAGGCCCATGCATTCTCGTCCCTCAGTGGTGTCCCATCTCTCCTTCGTGATGGCTACCATCCATCAACTCTAATGAAGAAAGTGGAGGGGGAAGCCCGGGAACACTGCCCTAGGGTGGAGAGTGAATAGGGTTTAACATGGATGCTGTGGTTGCCCATACTGCCCCTGAAAGCAGTTCTACCCAAGGAGGCACTGAAATGTTTTGAGCAAATGCAGTGTTACTGGAATCTACATACAATGTCCCTAATCTATGCAGCCAATGAATAAACAAGCCCAAAGCCTCAGGGGTGCAAGGCGACAAAAGTTAGCTTTCCCAGGGTCTGGCAGAGGGCTCCTGCTCCCTGAACTATCTCATGGGCCTAGGCTGATACAAGCCCCACCTCAACCTGTGTTTCCACCATCATGGTGGTGGCAAGAATGGAATCTTCCAAAGCTTCCTCCTGGAAGGGACCCAAGTCACTTCTGTTCCCATGTCAATGTCCACAGCAAATCACAGGGAATGCCTAATTTCCAAGGGGAAAGAGGTGTATAACTTTGCCATGTTCTTGGAAGGAGGAAGGTCATCCACCACACCTCCTCTATGTGAACGTTCTTCAATGCGGACAAGACTCCCTTGGCCTTATAAACCTTGGAAAGGTAGTATTCAGAAAAACCATCCTCACTATTATCTGCTTACTCTCTCTGTACTGGACTTCTTTATTTTGCAGAGCTGTGACACAGCAGAAGACATCACCCTCAGGCCAGTAAATGGCTTATGGAGTTGGGAGTAGATCTGTGATGGGTGTCAGCCCGACTGCCAGGGGACGGAGGAGCACAGCAGGAAGTCAGAGGGGGAAAGCCGGTATGCCAGGCCAGCCCATCTGTGCCAGGCACTGCTCGGGACACTGTATTCCCAGGACCTCACTGACGCATTCCAGCAAGGCTGCAATGTCGGTATCATTATCCTCATTTGACAAAGAAGAAAAATGGACACTTAGCTTAAAGTATACTATGCCAACCAGTGTCCTGAGGAGTAGGTGGTGCAGTCAATGTTCAAGTTCAGGTGTGACGAATGTCAGAACCCACAGAGTGAGCCACAGGAAGTTCAACCCCTACAAGTCCCCTTATTACTTTATCTGCACCCATTTTATAGCCTTTCCAATTAGCCCATCATTTTTTTAAGTAAGAATGTGCGAAGCTACTTAAAAACAGGAATTTAGTTTCATGCCTTTTTGTACCACCCGCAATGACTAGCACATACTCTTGCACATGGTAGGTGCTCAGGAAAATCCTGGTTGTTAAATGCCCATTGAAAGTCAAGGTTATTCCCCAAAGCAATACACCATTTCCTTTCTCCTGCCCAGCCCATGAAAGGAGAGACTGACAAGAAGAAATGTTTCCTTAGTGAGGCTCAAAAAGGCAAAGTTGTCAACATTTTCTCTTATCAAGAATGTTCTCTAAGCAAGAAAATAGAGAGCTGCTTCCACAATGCAGACCTGAATGGGAAGATAATGGTCAGCAGGGCTCCGGGATCTACCCATGTTCCCACTCCGAACAAGCTCTTAACAAGAACACGCCTGCCAGGGAAACAGAGAGAAACTCATTTTGCGAGGAGACAACACACAGCTGCACAGTTCCACACTCCACTTAATCCCAGAGATAAATTCACAAGTTGTCCTAAACATATCACTCTACTGGAGATTTTTTTTTCCTATTTCCAGCCAATGTCTGCTGTTTGATGTATCACAAATAACTCACATCTCTCCCTCCAAACTCATTCTCTCTGTCTGATTCACTCTCTCTTTGTCTCTCTCTCTCTCTCTCTCTCTCTCTCTCTCTCTCACACACACACACACACACACACACACACAAATACGCACACAAACTTCTATCTGTAAAAGGTTACACTTGTTCTGAGTCTCTTTTCAAACAGGACACTGGAGGTCACAGCACAGACTGATTCTTCACAATGGCGCTATGATTTTCTCCTGTGATGAAGGATGGCTCCTGTCACAGAGCCTTCCCAGAATCCTTCCTAAGCCATTTTTAAAGCACATGAGCTTGCTTTTAATTGGGCATTTCATTAGGGAAGAATGAGGCATAAAGGAAAACAAAATGGTTGGTAGTCATTTGTTTTAAGGAGATCATTCTATTCATCAACATCTGAACCCCGCTGAAGTAGTTCCAATTTCCCTTCTCAACCATGGGTAAAGCAATGTTGACAACACATATTTCTCTCTGTCAAAACATTTCACTTACTCGGCAATCTGTAGACAGTTTGAGAGTCATATCACCAGCAAGCGGTGCCATAGCGCTCTTCCCATTATTTCAAAATCGTAATGCCACGTGCTTCAAGAGATGGGCACAATGTGGGCCAAGATCCAAATTGAAAAGAAAATAAATGCTAACAGAGTCAGTGAGCAGAAAGGGCACTGTAAATAATGGGCCTCATTACTGAGCCACAGAGAAAGAGGAGGCTGTCTTCATTCCACTTCCTCTGCAAAGCTTGGCCTCAACGCCCTTGGAAGGGAATGTCCTGGGGGGGGGAGGGGTCCACACGGGAATTCTGTGAGCTCTGTGCTCAGGTGACAAGTGACCTCAGGTTCACAGTTGAGAAATGAATTTCATAACAGTGGGTCTAACTAAATTGTTCTTTCTGGCTGAGAGTGGGGAGAGGAAAAATCAAGTGATCATTGATTAGAGACCTGTATTCAAATACCAGTGGAAGACTGTCCTGGTGTGTGTTCCTGACATAGGGAAGGCAAACAGCAAGGAATGAGCTAGAATCTACTGGCAAAATTGCTTATGGCCCTCCAAGAAAGACTATTTTTAATTAAAAATTAAGTTTGTTTTTTTTTTAAGATTTTATTTATTTGACAGAGAAAAACACAGCCAGAGGGGGAACACAAGCAGGGGAAGTGAGAGAGGGAGAAGCAGGCTTCCCGCTGAGCAGGGAGCCCGATGTGGGACTCGATCCTGGGTCTCCAGGATCAATACCTGAGCCGAAGGCAGTCGCCCAACCAACTGAGCCACCCAGGCACCCCTAAAAATTAAGTTTTTTTAAAAAGATTTTATTATTTATTTGACAGAAAGAGAGAGCATATGAGCAGGGGAGGAGGAGCAAGGGGAGAGGGAGAAGCAGATTCCCCAGCTGAGCAGCTGAGCAGGGAGCCTGATGAGGAACTTGAACCCAAAACCCTGGGATCGTGACCTAAGCTGAAGGCAGACACTTAACCAAATGAGCCACCTAGATATCCCAGAAGAAGGATTTTATCTATAGCTTAATCTCCTCAAAAAGGTTCATTTTGGGGCAAAGTATTTAAGAGATAATGTTCAAGTAAATGGAAGTGTGCTTCCCTGATAAGAGTCTTGGGCCACAAGAGACATACCTCAGCACATGAAGGCCAGGGCACTGGCAGAAAACAAATATCGAAGCAGTGTTGAACACTTATTGCCAAGGCCAAAGAACATTTATCAATCACGAGGTTCAGATTCACGGGCATTATTGTTAAATCTCATGGGAGAAATACCCACCAAGAAAAGGTAAAAAGAGTCAATAAAGTGCCCTCCAAGCAATGCGCATGCAAGCTTACCAATGGGCAGGCACATCTGTCTCCAGGTTCTCAGGGTTCTCAATGCAGAAGGCCACTTACCAATTACTGCCAAGTGGCTGGTTTAGTAAAGTTGCTCAGACCTCCACCATTTACCTCCATCCTACCTTTCAATATACTATTGGTATATTTTGAAATTACTCAATGATCTCTATTAAAGTGATAACAGCTTGTACTAATTTGGCAAATCAAAGAATTTGATAAGAAAGACAAAGTGAGGGGAAGAAGATGGCGGAAAACCAGATGACCACATTTCAGGGAGTTCCCTGAAGTGAACTCAATTCCAGCAAAAAAACACTACAGGACCACTGTGAGCACCCATGAGTTCAGTCTGAAATGTGATATTTCATGCTTCTGGATCACCATGGGAGACAAAGACCATCGTCAAAAAGGTAGAAACAAGTGAGAGCGACCGGAGGCTTACCCCCAGAGACAGGGATGTGGGGGAGGAAGCCCGCAGAGCTGAACCATTGAAAGCAAACACCCCAGCACGAAAGTGCTCTGTGCTCGGGGAATAACAGCAGATTATGGTCTGATTCGGGGCGAGACAGAACCGGGAACTCAGCAGAGCCCGCGGCGCCGGAGTCTGTTTTTTCGCAGCAGCAGCGGGGAGACGGGGACCCACAGGGACAGAGTGCCCTGTGAGGTGCAAAGTCAGTTTTTCCACTGTGGCAGCGGGGAGACAGGAATCCGCAGGGAGAGGAAGTGCCCCGCAGCTCAAGGGAACTTAGAGGGGCTGGGGTGCGGAGTCTATCCCCCCACTGCTTAAGCCAGAGGAGCAGGGTTTCGCGGAGAGCAGGAGTGCCCTGTGCAGCACAGGGGATCTCAGCGAGAGCGGCGGGCGTGGAGACTATTTTTCCGCCGCTTTCTTTTTTTTTTTTTTCTTACTTTCTTTTTTCCCCTCTCCTCCTCTGCTCTTCTCTCCCGCTTCTCTCCACCCTGTGGGCCGGGCGCAGACCCACCAGGGAAGGCGATTTCGCAGACTTGCGCGGGACCTGAGGAGCCGCAGGCCCCCTGGCACAGACAAGGTCGCAAGGTCCAAAAGCAGTGTGGTTTTGAGGTGCGGGACTGAAGCAACAAGTGGGGGCAAAGTGGGGGCGTGGGCAGAAATCAATCCAGCATCTGCGCCTGCCCGGCTGTGACAGGCTGCCAACCGGGAGGCTGGAAAGAGCCCCTCTCTGTGTAGAGGCTCTGTTTGGGAAGGAGGTCTGGGTGCAGACATCTTGCTCCCACCTGACTTCCTTAGCAGCTGAAAAAGGACATAAAAGAACAAAGCTCCGCTGCCAGAGAACTATAACCTGACAACCTGGTTACCATAGAGACCAGTCTCTAGCAAGGGGGCAGAGAGACACAGCCTAGGTAGAAGGGACTGAAAACAGCGTTGCAGGCCCCACCCCCAGAAAGCAAGCCAGAAGCTCAGAAGGACAACACTCAAACTGTAAAACCCCAACATCGGGGGGGAAAGGCAATTTATTAAACGCCTGGTACTGACTACAAGTACCAAAAGCACTACATTTTATTGATACAGTTTTCCACCTTATTTGCTTTTTTTAAAACTTTTTTCTATTTTTACTTTTAAAGCTTCCATTTTAAACTTAAAAATACCTTCTCACGGTTTTTGTTCTTTCAATCTTTAACCCCCATTTTATCACAACGTGATACTCAATACAACACCCCATAACATTTTTTTTTCGTTTTTTTACCTTGAAATTTTTTCAAACACACTCCTGTATTTTTTGCTGTTGTTGTTGCCTCTTGTTTCCCTGTTTGTTTTCTCTATTTTCCCTTTCTTCTCTCTTATTTCCTTTATTCTCTCTGTTACATATACATGTAGTTATAAGCTTCAAGTCAATCCCACATCCCTATTCAATACTGTTGGGATCCTCCAACAATAATAACAAGACAAACTCGGGAGCGTCTGAAATGCATTCCTTGCCAACAAGGAGTGTCTACACTCACCTTCCCACTCTAGTCTGTCAGTGTTTCTGTGTAATTGTCTTTGCTTTTATATTACATAAATACTGGTCTTGGGGGTCATATAGGTTGGGCTTTGCTTTTTGATCTCTTCATTTACCCTTGATAGCCCTTTTCTTTACCCTGTAACAGTTTTGTACCATATAAATCCTACCACCGGGCCCCACTCTGGCAGGGGTTTCTTTTCTTGCTTCCTCTCTTCCATTTTTTTTTTCTTTCTCCCCCCTTTTTGGTGGTGAATTCTGGTTGCTCCAAAACCCTCCAGCGACCAATCCACCTAGATAGTGGCTGATATATTTAGCTATACACCCCCTCAACCACTCCTCGCCACAATGACTCGGAGAAGGAACATCCAACAGAAGAAGAACCCCGAGACTGCAACCCCGGTCACAGAATTACTGGAAATGAACATAAACAATATGACAGAAATGGAATTCAGGGCAACAATCATCCAAGCAATGGCTAATTTAGAAAAGAACATTAGTCTCAAAGTGGAAGCCATAGTAACAGAAGTGAAAGCAGATATTAGAAAGGCTATAGAAGAGATGCAATCTGAAGATCATATCAGTGATTTAGAAGACAGATGGATTAAGAAGGAGGAGCAAGAGAAGTCTTGGAGCAAAGAGCTAAAATCCAATGAAAACAGAATAAGGGAAATGAATGATGCCATGAAACGCTCCAATATCAGAATTATTGGAATCCCCAAAGGAGTTGAGAGAGAGAGAAGCCTAGAAGATATTGTTGAACAAATCATGGAAGAAAATTTCCCAAATCTGATGAATGAAACAAATGTTCATGCCCTAGAAGCAGAGAAGACACCTCCCAAGATCAATGAGGCCAGAAAAACCTCCAGGCACATAATAGTAAAATTCACGAATCATAAAACCAAAGAATATATCTTAAGAGCAGCTAGGAGAAAGCAATGCCTTACCTATAGAGAGAGGACCATCAGAATAACATCAGACCTTTCCACAGAAACCTGGCAAGCCAGAAAGGGCTGGCAAGACATATTCAGGAAATTACATGACAAAAATATGCAACCAAAGACAATGTATCCAGCAAGGTTGACTTTCAAAATGGAAGGAGAAATAAATAGCTTCCAACACCGCCAAGGTCTAAAAGATTATGCAACCACCAAGCCAGCACTACAAGAAATGCTAAGAGGGGTTCTACAGAGGAGAAACAAACCCAAGAGCGACACAAAGAAGAAATTTATAGAGGTAATCTATAGAAACATGAACTCCACAGGCAACATGATGTCAATACAAACATATCTATCAATAATCACTCTCAATGTGAATGGCCTAAATACTCCAATAAAAAGACACAGGGTTGCAGACTGGATAAAACGACTGGACCATCCATATGCTATTTACAAGAGACCCATCTTGAATCTAAAGACACTTCCAGACTGAAAGTGAGGGGATGGAAGACCATCTTTCATGCCAATGGACCCCAAAAGAAAGCCGGGGTAGCGATTCTCATATCAGACAAATTGGAGTTTAGTCTAAAGACTGTAGTCAGAGACACAGAAAGACACTACATCATTCTTAAAGGGTCTATGCATCAAGAAGATCTAAAAATTGTAAATATTTATGCCCCCAACATGGGAGCAGCCAAATACATAAGCCAACTGTTAAACAAAATAATCACACTGATGCAAATACATTAATTATAGGAGATCTTAATACACCACTCTCAGCAACAGACAGATCATCTAAACAGAAAATCAACAAAGAATCAAAAGCCTTGAATGACATTTTGGACCAGATGGATCTCATAGATATATTCAAAACATTCCACCCTAAAACAGTAGAATACACATTCTTCTTGAGTGCACATGGAACTTTCTCCAGAATAGACCACATACTAGGGCACAAATCAGGGCTCAACTGATACCAGAAGACTGAAATTATTCCCTGCACATTCTCTGAACAAAATGCCATGAAACTGGAACTCAACCACCATAAAAAGTTCAGGAGAATATCAAACAGTTGGAAGCTAAAGACAATCCCGCACAAGAATATGTGGATCAACCAAGAAATCAAAGAAGAACTGAAACACTTCATGGAAACCAATGAGAATGAAGATATGTTGATCCAAAACCTATGGGATACAGCAAAGGCCTTCCTAAGAGGGAAAATCATAGCCATCCAAGCCTCACTCAAAAAAATTGAAAAATCCCGAATACACGAACTCTCATTACACCTTAAAGAACTGGAAAATCAACAAAAAATTAAACCAACCCCCCACTCAAGGTGGGAATTAATAAGGATTAGAGCAGAGATGAATGAATCAGAAACTAGAGATACAGTAGAATGCATCAATGAAACTAGAAGCCGATTCTTTGAAAGAATCAATAATATCGATAAACCATTGGCCAAACTAATCCAAAAGAAAAGGGAGAAGACCCAAATTAATAAAATCATGAATGAAAGGGGAGAGATCATGACTAACACCAAGGAAATAGAAACAATCATCAAAAATTACTATCAACAATTATATGCGAATATGTTTAACAACCTAGAAGAGATGGATACATTCCTAGAAACCTATAAACTACCAAGACTAAAACAGGAAGACATTGACAATTTGAATAGACCTATATCTAGAAATGAGATTGAAGCAGTGATCAAAAACCTCCCCAAAAACAAGAGTCCAGGACCATATGGATTCCCTAGGGAATTCTACCAAACATTCAAAGAAGAAATAACACCTATTCCCCTGAAGCTCATTCAAAAAATAGAAATGGAAGGAAAACTTCCAGACTCTTTCTATGAATCCAGCATCATTCTAATCCCCAAACCAGACAAAGACCCCATCAAAAAGGAGAACTTCAGACCAATATCGCTGATGAATACGGATGCCAAGATTCTCAACAAGATCCTTGTTAACAGGATCCAACAATACATTAAAAAGATTATCCACCATGACCAGGTGGGTTTTATCCCAGGGATGCAAGGGTGGTTCAACACTCGCAAAACAATCAACGTGGTAAAATAAATCAATAAGAAAAGAGAGAAAAACCACCTGGTACTCTCAATTGATGCAGAAAAGGCATTTGACAAAATACAACATCCATTCCTGATCAAAACTCTTCAAAGTATAGGGATAGAGGGAACATTTCTCAACCTCATAAAATCTATCTACGAAAAACCCACAGCGAATATCATCCTCAACGGGAAAAACTGACAGCCTTTCCTCTGAGATCAGGAACAAGGCAAGGATGCCCACTCTCACCACTACTGGTCAACATAGTGTTAGAAGTCCTAGAAACAGCAATCAGACAACAGAAAGAAATAAAAGGTATCCAGCTTGGCAAAGAGGAAGTCAAACTCTCTCTCCTTGCAGACGACATTATACTCTATGTGGAAAACCCAAAAGACTCTACACCCAAACTGCTAGAACTCGTACAACAATTTGGTAATGTGGCAGGATACAAAATCAGTGGACAGAAATCAGTTGAATTCTTATACACTAACAATGAAAAAATAGAAAGGGAAATCAGAGAATCGATTCCATTTACTATAGCACCAAAAACTATAAGATACTTAGGAATAAACCTAACCAAAGAAGTCAAGGATCTGTACTTGAGGAACTACAGAACACTCATGAAAGAAATTGAAGAAGACACAAAAAGATGGAAGAACATTCCATGCTCATGGATTGGAAGAATAAACATTGTCAGAATGTCTATACAGCCCAGAGAAATCTATACTCAATGCCATTCCGATCAAAATTCCACCAACATTCTTCAAAACGTTAGAACAAACAATCCTAAAATTTATATGGAACCAAAAAAGACCCTTAATCGCCAAGGAATTGCTGAAAAAGAAAAGCAAAGCGGGGGCATCTCATTACCTGACTTCAGGCTTTATTACAAAGCTGTGATTACCAAGACAGCATGGTACTGGCAGAAAAACAGAGAAATAGACCAGTGGAAGAGGGTGGAGAGCCCACATATGGACCCACAAATCTATGGGCAAATCATCTTTGACAAAGCAGGAAAAAATATCCAGTGGAGAAAGGACAGTCTCTTCAATAAATGGTGCTGGGAAAATTGGACAGCTACATATAGAAGAATGAAACTAGACCATTCTCTTACACCACACACAAAGGCAAACTCGAAATGGATGAAAGACCTCA